>JAHBCN010021199.1:0-14280 GCA_019359885.1 Listronotus oregonensis | reverse complement strand
TTTAAAAATTTTTGATTTTCCCTTTTTTTCAGATTGGGCTTTTTTTTACAAGAAGTTTTATTATACTGATTATTTAAAGGCCTTTTATCGCAATTCAAACCATACCTTTAAAAATTTAAATTTTTCCCTGTAATAGTTTGTAACACCTACAATTGGTGATAGAAAATTCCCCGGAAAATATTATTTTATCGGGAAATTTTGGGAAATATTAAAATATAAAATAAAAACTACAAAACTCAAAAAAACTAATCAAATAAACTTTTTATCCATAGGTAATACCATAAATGGTCGGGTTTGACCGGATATTCAAAAGCATAGTTAAAGGGTTTTTTAAAACGATTTAAAATTTTCCCAAGTATTCAAAACCGGCAAAAAATATCTGGCTCGAAATCTTAGTACAAAATGGTTTTCCCGAAAGACAATTGGGAATGAAACAAAGTTAAAAGCAAAATAATAACAATCAAAAATAAAAAAATTAAAAGTCGCTACTGGGGGTAACAACAGTCCCGGATTTAACTTTTTGCCGCCCAAAAAGTAATATATTTTTCCCCTCTGATATATCAATTTTTTTAGAACGAAAAATTTAGCATTAAAAAGAATGAAAAAACTCACAAATTTTTCCCAAAGTTTAAAATAAATTTAACAAAAGGGAAAACATAAGAAAATTATATAACAATTTTTTAAAAACAAATTTTTTTTTTAACTGACGAATTTGCCAATTTTTTTTTCTATTTGTTAAATATTAGAATTTTTTTTTTAAATTTAAATTTTGGATCGATTTTTTTAAAAAAAAAAAACCCAAATTTTTCCGCCCCAGGCTTCCCGCCTACCCCCTTTTGGTAAATCCACCCCTGGGTAACAATGGACGACACGATTGATAAAACCGTAAACTTTTTTTAGCCGGTAACTTTTTCACTTTTATCCGCAAATTTCGGTTTATGACATTTCAATTGGAGTTATTTATACATAAGTGAAATTGTCATCGAAAAGTCAAAACGCAAAATACAGTGTTATAAATAAAAATTTAAGTATTAAAAATAAAAGTAATTATACACGACCAGGAGCCACAAGTTGTGTAACTTGATCAAGAGGATTCTTTATCAATGTCATCCACACCTTAAATATTGTTTTCGCATCAATGCCGTCTGATGGGAGTCCAATTTAACTTCTTCAAAGCAAGCAATAGCCAACAAGCAATAATCGGTGAATCCCCGACAGGGAAATTTTATTTTTTTTTAACCGTAATAATATACGTTTTTTCGGAAATTACTTTTCTTATGTGAAATTGGTTCCGCATAATAGTATAAGACATATAGAAGTCTTTGTTTTAAAATTTTTAAAATTTTTCCCCTTTTTTTTTTTCGATATTTCCAATATTTCCGGGACACGTTGGGAAATTTTAAATTTTTTTCCATTTCCATGGAAATATTTCCATTTACAACACTACCTACAATACGTCCAAGGAAAAATCTAAAAAAAAACATAATTTATGTGGCGCATCACTTGAAGATATGATGTGGTCGGGATAACGGGGAAGGGAAAAACAAATTAAGGCCTTTGAAATTTTTATTAATAACCTATCGAAAAACTGTTTTTTAAAAATTTGTCTTTAAGGAGGGTCTTGTAATTGTTTTCTTTATTTTTCTTTTTCTAAAGAGGGATGGATTTTTCAGCACTAATAAAAGGTAAAACCACGTTTATTTCTAGCAGTCAATACATTTATTGAAAAAATTACTACATTACAAAATCTATCATTTTAGAAAACACATCAAAATAGTAATATAGCGCAAATATTGATTTAACTGAACTTGGACTGTTTTAAAAATTTTTTTATTTAAATTTAAAAATTGAAAAAATGTCACTATTAAAATGTGGGTTAGTTAGTCTGTACCGATAAACCCAACATGAAACAGTTGACGGTTAATTTGTGCGGATCTGAGCTCTCAAAACCAAAGAAACATTTCCATCATTTTTCAATTTAAGATACATGGGGCCGAAATAAGGGTATTAAGGCTTAGGGGAGAGATAATCTTTTTGTCCTTTTGGGCAAAGGGGGTATTTTAAATGTTCAAGCTTCATTTTCATTTGACTCATAGCAACTCAGGTTGGCTTTCAGATGCTGAAAAGACACAGATCTGAACGGTGACTCTTTTAGAAGGTCGGAAAGATTGGCAACGAACACTGTAGTTTTGCGATCAAAAAAGCAGCAAGGCGGCAAATATGTGACTCACGATGTTACAAAAGACTTGCTTCGTGAAACATGTTTACCTTAGCAAGTTATTTGACAATTAAGAGAATGAAGTAATGTAGGTAAAAAGAAAAGATATGGATCCAAGTGGAATAGGATTCATTTAAGCTAAATAACCTCGCAATACAAAATTGAAGGAATATTGAAATTAAATTTAACAGCAGTATATTTTAAATGAGAACTCCCTACTAACAGTTCAAGTTCCGTTAATCAATTTTTAGCTGGTATTAACTAAGAATTTGGTAAACCTAGCTGTAAAATCTATTAGGGGCCAACATTTATTTTTCCAAAAAAGTCATTGTATATTAAAATGCGTGATAATCCATGCTTGCCCTAAGGGTCATGCAGTCCACTTCATCTATTTTTAATGAATTTGTTTTTACATTTAAATCTTCTTCAAGTTGAATTTAGTCTTCAGAAGGTATCGTAGGGATGCATGTGCCTGAAAAAAAACAGTTATACAAAACTTACTAACAAGGTGATTTGGGAAAAAAAATGGAAATTTACGTCGAAAACTTAAGCCTGCTGGTTCGAAAAAATCATAATCCAGTATACCTTTCGGGTTTGATTTGGGTTCCATATTCAAATTACTGTCAAGATTTATTAATTATTATATTATAAATTTCCAACACCTCAAAAGAAGATAAATGAAACAAATTATTTTTTTTTCATCATTTTATTTAAAAAAAAAAACGACTGCAATTTCGAAGAATTATTACATTTTCAAACTGAATAACTTGAAACTGCGCTATCTTTTATAATTTGGGATACAAATGAGTGATTTGCACATTTTTATAGTAATACAGCCCAATTTAAAAAACTTTAAAAAATGTGAAATTTTAGGTCTGTTTAGTCATTAAGCAAGTTTATTTATTGTGGGGTTTTATTATTTTGTAGATTTCAAGAGTTGCGATTTTTACTTTTTTGGGACGGGTGAAATTTTTAGATTTCCCAAAATCTGGGAACAAATGACCCAAAAATTTTTAAAAATACATCGCATTTTTTTTTCACAGTGCAGTGGTTTTTTTGCTTTTTTTAAGTAATATTTATCTTTTTCGTTGTTTTAAAAGCAAATGTCATTATGTCATATAAGAATGGTAAAGTGAATTAATTGTAATCTGTGCTAAATTTTATATTATTACATTTGGATGTTCCTGGTTAAAATCTAGTTATCTTTTTTTTTTTTTAAATTTGGGACAGTCCACAAACCCAAGAACTATCTTACTATAAGTGTCTTCAGTGTGGTAAAAGGATTTAATTTTTTTCTTTGTTAAATATTCCTCTTTGGTAATGTTGTAATGTAATGATAAAAGCTTAAATTTGGCTCCCCTTTTTAAAACCCAAATTACCTCTGCTAACATTTTTGGCAAAGCTGCACAATTTTCTTAATTGGGCCACTTCATTTACTAAGGCTATTCTACTAAATCTTTGCAAACTCGATTCCAGGTCTTTGGCTTTTTTCCGTCTAGTGGCCAAAGCCACATTTCCTTCTTTTTCGGCCAAAGACTTTTCCAAGTTTGTAAGGGTTTTTTGGTCATTTCGTTTGTTCCCTGACAATCTAAAAGTAAATTCAAATTTTAATTTTAAATTATAATTTCTTAAACCTAGACAATACAAATTTAAAAATATAATTTTTTAAATTTTTTAAGAACTTTTTTTTAAGTTTTAAAAATAATTTGTATGTTTTTTGTTTTACTTTTAAAAGGGTAGAATATCGTTTTAAAATGTACAGGGTTTTCATTTATTTTTAATACCCACTTCAACGATAATAAAAAAGGATAAAAAAAAATTTTGTAAAAAAGTTTTATATTTTTTTATCTTTATGTTGTGAGCATAATGAAAGAAACAAATGAACATCAAAACTTTAAGAAAATGAAAAAAGTTTTTTTTATGGAACACCCTATATATTTTCATTTAGAATAAAAAGGTCTATTCCTTTTAGCCCCCTTTAGCCGATTTAAAATATTTAAGTTTGAAAAAAAAATTCAATTGATAGAAAAAATCATTGCAAGGATTTAAATCAATTGATTTTAATCATTGTTTTTTTTAAATTTAAATCATGATTAAAATCAAAAAAAAAATTTTAAAAAAAAAATAATTTGGGTTATAAAAAAAAAATCGAAACAAAAAAAAATTTACGTTAGTATAGAAAATTAATTTATTACAAGAACACGGGAACACATGAAGAATTTTTTGCAGAAAATATTCAAAAAAAAACAAATTTAATTGAATTTTTAAAGAAACACTAGTTTGGCAGCTTTTTCAGTACCTAATCGATTGCTAGTTTAAGTGACTAAACCAAATGTTGAGAATACCCCCTCTACTGATGCAGACGAACAGCTACAGAGCATTGTGTAATTATGGGAAGTTCTTTTTCAAAATATCTGCGTTTCTTTGGATTTCCACCAGAAAATATTACGCTTTTCAGGGTATCATCTTGAAACATAATATCGTTAAAAAAAGGTCGATTTGGCAAAAACTTGATGATTAGTGGTAATAAACCACTATCTGGATACAGTTCTTTTGCAGTTTGTAATGCTTTTTTTTTTTCAATATATTGTTAAACTTTGTGTTTTCGTTGGGGCGATAAAAATGCTAGCAAATGATAAAGGGGGTTTTACACATATTATATCGATTTTTAAATTTTTGAGGGTGTAATGTCAATTAGTTTCTTCAAAGTAATCTTCTAATTTTTAAATTGCTCTACAACATCTGAAATAGTGGCGTCGGTCTTTTAACCTATCTATGGAAGGAAATTGGTTAAAATTTTGGGGGGTAATCTTGCACTTTCTTAAAAATGTTGAAATTTTTTCCCCGATAATACTGTCAATCTTTTCTTTGTGTTCTTCACTATTCTAAAAAAATATGGGATGATTCGGAAATACTTGCAAGCAGCCAAGCGAGTTTCCTCGAACATCACAGGGATGACTAGTTTTTTGCCCCCCTTTGGCATATGTGGCAGATGCAAAATGATTGTTCCTAAAGTACTTTACGATTTGGGCTAATGCCTTTTTTATCAACGATTTCCAAATCTTTTAAAAATAAAATTAGTGAGCACAGCCATATGCTATTACATTGAATTTATCAGGGTGCCTTTATTTCATTCCATTGCAGACATGTTAGCTGCATTATCTGTCAGAAACTACTCACTGTACAATCTACTCGGTTTTTTGTTTGTTTATAAGGGTTGCTGCAATTTCTTTAGGTAGTCGGTGTATGTGGATGCCCATTGTATCTACAGTGTCGAATAGAAAGGGGAGCCATTTTCTGCAGTAACTGTTGCACATACTATGGGTTCATTATGCACATTAGACCATCCATCGAGTGAAAGACAAAGTTACTTCTAGACAACCCCCTTTAAAAAGTTCTTTCTTCGGTATATATTTGATCAAGCAGTCTGCCTGACACATCGTTTCGACTGGGCGGTACATATCCGGTCGGTAGGTATGTTTTCTTAAATTGGGGTTTCTCCAGGCAGATGAAATGCTATTAGTTGCATAGAGGGGTCTGGAATCTGCTTATTAATTTATTTTTTGGGAGGCTTACTAGTACGTACAACAAAAGCTAAATCCGAAGAAGTATTGTCAGTATTACATTCTTTTCTTTTTTTGTTTTCTGGGGGGTTAAAAGGGGGAAACTGAGTGCGACGTACCTTGCTGAAAGTTTTGTTCAGTTTGAATTTGTGACGTATTTATGCTTGAAGTAAAAAATATGAGGCTTCAATTGTCCATAGATGATAGATGTATGTAAAGTATCTAAGAAAACACATTGTGTCTGGTGCGCTTATGTGTCACGGAATTTATAATTTTTCTAGTTTGGTTTGATAGAGCCCGTCAAATAGAATCGATTTAATTTGAAGAAAAAAATAAAAAAGTTGAATGAGCCACTTTTTGGAAAAAAAGGGTTGTGTTGGATAGTTACATCCCTTTAATAGTTATTTGGGAAAAAAAAAAAAAAAAAATGTATTTTTTCAGAAAATATTGTTCATCCAAAAATTTTTTTGTTTCAAATAGTGTTTAGTGTTAAAAAACATATCAATTCCAAAGCATTTTAAAATTAAAATTCCGTGACACATAAAGTGCACCGAAACCAACACATTGATCACATTGTTGTAAAAAAAAGTTTTTAAAAATTTCCAAAATGGAAAATTGTAAAAATATTTCAACACCTTTTTTAAAAATTAAAAAAAAAAAAGTTACTTACGGTTCTGATTGTGATTGTGATAACGTTGAGAGAATGACAGTCACTATAAGTATCGATAGTATCGATGTCTTCATTATTTACATTTTTCCCCCGTGTTTTTTTATTCTCTCCACCAATCCTTGCATTTCCAAATTCATTTTTTCATGTGCGCGCACCCCGGTTTTTCCCCTTCGTTTTTCCCCGATTTTTTTTTGAAAAACTCCCGATAAGGTTTTTTTCTACCACTTCTTCGAAACAAAAACAAAAATATATTTTTTTTTTACACAATATCAAAATTTTCGTTACCGAAAAAAACAATGCTCGCGCACCGATTTTTAATGAAATGACGCCCGTCCGCGTTCCTCCCTTTAGTAGACCGGTAAATCTGCGTGTTCTGACGGGAAATTTTTCAAGAAAGTGCAAGTGCTTTCTCGCGGTAAATATTTAATATAAGAGTTTATAAAAACAAAAAAAATTAGGGATAGGAGAATGTTTGAATAAGGAGACGTTACAAACTTTTTGCTATTTACAAAAAAAATAAAAAAATCATGATTTTTTAAATTGTAAAAAACAACATTTTATAAAAAAATAATTTTTTTTAAGTAACTTCCACCTTTTCTCTGCACTTGAAAAAAATTTTTTTTTAAATTACGATTGATCCGTTGAAAACAAAATCGGCCGGTTCCTATTAAGCAACATAATTTTTTTCAATTTTTTTTCTTGTTTGTTTTTTTTTTCGTTTTAAATAAATTTTATTTTAATAACCCATTTAAAAAAATCCAGAGGGGTTTTAAAACGCGGTATTGGGGACATCTAAAGTGCCATACCTTCCTATCCAGAAACCATATTTCTCGTTGAGATACTAAATAGTTTGTTTTCCAAGGCAATGCAGATTTTCGCTGTCAGTTGAATTTTTAATTAAAAATTTAAAATTTTCAAAAAGACTAAACAAAAAGCCAGCAAACATATTTAAAAAAAAGGATAGACCCTTTATTCAAATAAAGATATAAGGGTTGTTTCATTCAAAAAAAAATTAATTTATTCATTTTCTAAACTTCATGATGTTTATTTTGTTTTAATTATGCTTAAAAGTTAATAAAAAAAAACTAAACAACTTTTTAAAGGGGTTTATTCATCCTTTTTTGTTTTTGTTAAAGGGGGTAAAAAAAATAAATAAAAACCCATACAAAATTTTTACGTCAGGACTTTCATTCTGGTTTCCCGGAAAAGCCTAACTTTCCAATGAGACACCCTGTATATTTTTGCATTTTTTTACCCCTAATAACCATCTGCGTCAAGGGGCACGTCAAATTTTTAAAAGCGTTGAAAAAAAAAACGATATACAGAAAGTTCTTAATATATTTCGTGTATAATACGTTATACCTAAGTCTAACCGTTTTCGACATATCTTGAATTTTATCTCAAAATAACGTTTGCACCCCAAAATAAAGAGAAATTTTCCTATATGGCTCTCTTTTATTTAATTTTGAGTTGAATTCCTTGTAAAAGGCCCAATTTTGTATACTGGTGGATTTTTTGGGGTGTAAATTAATCAGGGTGCCCTAAAATTAAGAACAAAAATTAACTGATAAAAACGTAAAAAGTCAATTTTTCAAATGGAAACCCCTACTTTATATTTTTATCGTATTTAGCATTAAAAATAAGGTAACTTTGTATTAAAAGTGGTCTATTCTAAAAACGTATAGTTTTCAAAATAATTGACAATTTAACATTTTATTTTAAAGTGCTATACGGATCTTTAATTTTTTTTATTAGTGCCATGACGGCGGGACGCGGCAAAAAATAATCTTCGTGCGTTTAAACGACCCGGCATAATTGATATCTAATAACAACTAATTGTTAAATCCAAATAGTGACGTTTCTACGTACGATTGTCTTTTTTCGCCGCGTCCGCCCTCATGGACCCACTAATAACAAAATTAAAGAGCCGTATAAGCACTTTTACAATACAAAATGTTAAATGGTCAATTATTTCGAAAACTATACATTTTGGAATAGACCACTTATTACAAGTTACCTTATTTTTTAATGTTAAATACGATAAAAATGTAAAAGTGGGGGGTTTCTATTTGAAAAATTGACTTTTTTTTTTTTATCAGTTAATTTTGTACTAATTTTAAAGTCACCCTTATAAATTTTACCCCAAAAATATCCACTCAATATACAAATGGGCCTCTTTCTAAGGAATTAAACTCAAATTAAATAATAGAGTATGCCGTGTACAAAAATTTCTCTTTATTTTGGGGTCTCAAACTATTTTGACATAAAATTCAAGATATGTCAAAACGGTTGACTTAGATAGCATATTATACACAAATATATCTAGAATTTTCTGGGAAATCCAAAAATGCGATAATAAAAGGGTTTTCCCATTAAAATAAGGAAGTTAGCATCGACTTCCGGTACAGCCGGAAGCCACCACCAAAATATTTAGACAGTTGCTCTCATCGATATTAGTTAACTACCAAATTTTCAAATTTCCGTTTTTAAGTTTTTAAGAAATCGACCGCGTCGGTGCTAATTAATAATACTGTTGAAGTAAAATGTTACCAGGAACCAATAAATGTAAAAATATATAATATCTCATTTAAGAGGAACGTCACATTTGACATATAAGATCCTAAAGATTTATTTTTCTTTCTTGAAAATTGTAAAAAAAAAGGGAATGAGTAACCCCTCCTGGATCACCCGTTATGTAAAATTTTCTATATTCTGGAGAAAAGCCAAATAATATTTCTAATAAAATCTACAATGTAATTCATTAAGGAATTTTACTGTTTATAAAAATACTTTTTATATCTAAGATCTTAAATGTATTATACAAAGTATTTAAATTAAAATAAAATCAGGTCTATTAAAAACATCAGTTTGTATTTTTTTATAACGCAAGTTATAATGAGATTGGATATTTTCACATATACGCCTTTTCCCAAAAAAAGTTCACCATAAAAGATGTAGGGTGTTCCACTAGAGAGGTTCGGTATATCTCAGAAACTACTAATGGTAAAACCCATCGGGAAAATTTTTTTAAAAAAAAGTGCCCAAAGAGAATTGCTGGAAATTATTTTCAAGTCTTGGGATGGCCGCTAGGGCGGAGGTAAAAAAAAAACATAAAAATATACATTTTCAAAAAATATCAAATAAAGTGTATCAATAATGGTACTATTTTATTCTTTAATTTTTCTAAACAAAGAAGCTTCAGGTGTAATTTTTGTCAGTTCTAAATAAGTGGGGGGGAAGGGTTGGTTTTAATTTAGAAAAAGTGCTAACTCCGGTTTGCTTTCACCGAATTGGGTAAACTTGGTCTCATTTGAAGGCATTTAAGCATTATTTTCAGGTGTATAAACTATTGCTACCCCATCTACAAATCCCTGGGGGCGTAAAGGTAAAACTAACTTATTTTAGAAATTTTGAAAATTTTAAATACAATGATATATCCCCTTTTACATATTTAGATTAAGAAAAAACCAACAAAATAGGAAACCGCAATTTAAATCTCTTTTCAAACCGAATATATTAGCAAAAATATAAATAGACGTAGAGACGTAACTTTTAACGACACAATGTTTTTACCTAGGCCGATTTTTTAGGTAAAATTAAATTTTATAAATTTTTACAAATCTAATGACATACTGCATGGTTTTTATATTTAACCCATTTAACGATATTGACAACATTAATAATTGCCAACCTAAAACTGTAATAATCCATTAAGCGTGGTCCTTATCAAGTTAGCTTTGAAAACAAAAGGATGCTGAAATGTCAAAAATCCAACAATTTTATTTCAAAAATATTTTTTTAGTGTTTGCTATTGTGTTTTTTAAAAATATTATTTTTAGTGTTGTGCCCTTTTTTGCTTGAGGGTTAAACTCTCATAAACAAAAACGTTGATTGTGTAAGGGCGAAGGGAAAACTTCCCGTGGTACGAAAGCATTTGCTAAACAAGTGAACATTCTGCTGCCGCTGCCGTACCGGCCTCTCTAAGGATATCTCAATACATACAGCCTTGCAGCTATTGTCGCATTTTGCAGACACTCAAATAAGCAAAATAGCAATAATATCAACTGCTTCTTCAAGCAATAAAGGCATCTTTTAAAAAAACAATAGCACAACACTAAAAATTATATTTTGAAATAAAATGTTGATTTTGACATTTTTGCATCCTTTTTTTTTCAAAGCTAACTTGATAAGGACCACGCTCGATGGATTATTACAGTTATAGGTTGGTAATTATCTAATGTTGTATAATATCGTTAAAAAAGGGTTTAAATTAGTAAAAAATTACGTAGTATGTCATTAGATTTTGTAAAATGTATAATTTAATTTTACCCCAAAATCGGCCTAGTAGAAACATCGTGTCCTTAAATGCGTTGCGTCTCTATGTAGTATTTATATTTTGAAAATAATCGGTTTGAAAAGAGATATTAAATTGCGGTTTTCGCGTTTTGTTAGGATTTTTGTTCTCTATCTAAATATGTAAAAAGGGATGTATCATTGTATTTAAATTTTCAAAAAAAATTTGTAAATAGGTTAGTTTTACCTTGACGCCCTCTAGCGGCGTTGTGAGATGAGTGTAAGCAATAGTTTATCACTTGAAAATAATGCTTAAATGCTCTTCTAAACGAGACTAAGTTCACTAAATTTGGTTAAGCAATCCGGAGTTATTAGCACTTTTCTAAATTAAACTTAACCTTCCCCACCACTTTAATTTAGAACTGACAAATATTACACCTAAAGCTTCTTGGTTTAGAAAACATTAAAGATAAAATAGTACCATTTATTGATAAATTTATTTGATATTTTTTTAGAAATGTATATTTTTATGTTTTGACGTTACCCTTGCCCCCTAGCGGCCATCCCCCAGACTTGAAAATAATTTCCAGCAATTTCTCTTGGTCGCTTTTTTCTAAAAACTTTTTCCCGAAAGTTATACTATTAGTAGTTTCTGAGATATAACCGACTACCTCTTAGTGGAACACCCGGCATAGTACAAACCGAAATACACGTTAATATTCGATCATATGCTCAATTGGACACTATAATTTGGGAAGGCGTAAGTAAAAACAAATGAACAAAAGGAGTTTTCATTGGTCAATTGGTTTAAAGTGTTTGTAACTATGTTTACTGACCTTCTAGACCAATGCGATACATTTTGGTTCAATTGTTGTTGCAAAATGTCACTGTAAAATTAAAATGGTCTAAGTATGGTTGTCCGGCATGTCTATTTTTTTGATTATGTATTGGCAATTAAAAGCAAAAATTTGCGTGATGGTGCTCTTTAAAGCGTCACTTGATTTTATTGAAAAACTTTTTACCTCGGAATGTTGCACCTCCATTTTGGTTTTGGCCTGTCTAATTTCTTCAATGCGTCTCTTAAATGCACAAACAGTATGATAGCCCCCGGGTCATCTATGCCCCCCCTTTATAAAATATCCGTATATGCACAAGTTGCCTTGTTGAATTTTTTTCCCTTGGCGGTTTTTTCTATTTGTTTTGTAAATTTTTCCCCATTCTTCAACAGTTATGTTGCTTAAAACATAATTTAATAAATTATTATAAAATGTTTATATAATTATGAAGATTAAATATGGCATCAAAACATCTTGCATAAAAAATGAAAATTAACAGATAGGTGTGATGATCTGTATCTATTTCTTTTTTTATAGTTTTTTTCCCTTTTAAAAGAAATTGTTTGCAAATATTGACAAAAAAAGGGAAAAATAAAAATAAGGGGCTTGTTATATGTTAGATAAAAATTTTATAGCTATTTATGTATAAAGGGGTTTTATTGGGACTAAAATGCCCCTGAAGGTCGAAATGCCCGAGGGCCTCTGGCCCCGGGGGTAGATTTCGACCTGATGGGCATTATAGTCCGAAAGCCCGGGGGCTCAATGCTTTATGTTTTACCCAAAAAGAGTTTTTCAATGACTAATTTCATTATTTATTTGCAATATAAAAAAAAATTGCACCTGTACCTGTATACGTAAATAGATAATGACTGGTGTTAAGTTTACTTTTTTTTCTTTGTTAGTCAGTTGGATTTTTTATTTAAGATTTTTCAAAATGGGAAAAAATTCCCAAAAAATGAAAAAACCTAAAAGGACCGAAAAACTTTTCAGAAACAAAGGAAAAGTATGAGGGGGAATATGGATATTTGGGTATTTGGAAAGATGCGAACGCAATTTTCAAATAACCGAAAACTTTTTAAGGCATTTTTCCCAGGCGGGAAGTTATTGATTTTATTTTAATACATATGTTTAACAAATTTATTATTTTTAGTCGGAAAAATACAGTCCGAACTCTCTCGGGCCCAAGTATTCCACCCTAAGGTCTACGTTAGTCTATGAAAATATAGACTTTCGCAATACCACCCCATATTTTTTAAAAAGTTAAGTCAAAGGATACGTCCCGAAGAAGTCTAAATTTTTGGAAGGAAAAACAAATAAAAATTTATTAAGAAGGCCCTTGATATCTCTTGTACACAAAGTCTATTGGTAATGGGTTTTTTTGAGGTTTAAGACGAGATGGTTGGTCAAAATAATTGATGACATTGAAGATGAGGAACAGTCTTGGTTATAAAGGTCCAAAACAAAAACTTCAATTTAAAAAGTTTTACTATCATTGAAAAAGATTTACGCGCTTTAAATCTAAAAAAAGTACAAAAACCATTAAGACCAGCGGGAAAAAAGGAGGAAATTTTTCCCTTACCTATAGAAAGGGTCATTACAGTACCCCATTAAAAAAATCCATAGGAAGCGTCCCAACATTGATCGCAAAATTTTTAAAACTGGATAATCGAAGCTTACACCGGGCCCTGTTTGCGTCGCCCTCGTCAACTTTTCTTTTTGAGGCAGGTGCTTCGTTTAAACGCAAAACAACATGGAAATGGAAAAACCTTCGTAGCTGAAGGATATATAGGAAGTTTTACCAAAAACAAAGGGCCAAAAAGATTGCCAATTCAGTTAATTCGAGGTTAATTCCTATCGACTATTGAAAATTCTTTAATGGACTGTTCTTCATAAAAAAAGCGTTAGTGCTACCACCCCCTACCATCACAAAAAACACCGACCATTCTATAGTGGGCCCACATTTTCCGGGGCATTTCAAAATTGTAATTTTTTTTTTGAAATAAAGTTTAATTTTTAGTATTGTTTAAAGAAAAATTATTTTTTGTATAAACTTGATCTTTATTGTGGGGAAAAAAAATTGGGGAAAACAATAAAAATATTTAAATTAGGGTTTTTAAGCGGGTTTCAAAAGCCCCCTTTATTTCCCTAGGTGTGATAGCTATTTTGCTATCATAACATATTCCGTTTCTAAGGTATTATAGATCAATAATAGATAGGTAAAACATAAAGAAAATAACGTTATCATCTGTTTCTAAATTTTATTGTTCAATTGATTTAATTAATAGGTAGACGTTCTCAGATAGCTATGGGAATATATTTCGATGGTGACCAGTGCTGATCCAGCCCACTAGTCTAAAAATCCGCTCGTAAAAAAATTAAACCCTCACCCCATACATAAAATTATTTTGCAAACGGGACATCATCAGCAAACATGCTAGTTCTGGAATACGTGATATTCTAAAATTTAAACAGTGAGCATTTTTGAAATGCTGCCCCAGAGCTACCCAATTTTAAAAGTACTTAAAACCCTATATTAATCTCGTTATGTATGGACGTGCATTCATTGTTATTAATTTTTTTGCAAGTGTTTCAAAATAATTTTACAAACGTCCAAAAATATGTTTTAAAAACTTTTAAAAAACTAATTCAATCATTGTAAGCTTTTCAGCATTTAGTACTCTTTTTTTGAAATTTTTGGCT
>JAHBCN010021198.1:0-14376 GCA_019359885.1 Listronotus oregonensis | reverse complement strand
GATTCTGAACAGTTTTTATTGACTTTTTGACCATTCCTTCCTAAACCTACAAATTATTTCTGACTTTGACTGTACTATTTTCAGCCAATCCAAACAATCAGTAAATTCTGACGCATGCGCGCTGTATACTTTATTTGCGGGTTAAATACATGCGTTGTTGCCAGATTGCTTTTAGTGTATTTCTTCCACGAGTTCAATGAGATCAATTTGTCATTATTGATTAATTAATATCTCAAAAACTGTATTGTAACAATCAATGAGACTAACTTTTAAAAAATTCTTGGTTGTTGTTTAATTTTAATTTAGTTTTTCATAAACATCATAAGAAAAGTTTGAGAGTTAAAATTATATGTGTAACATTTTCGTCATTCCGTATAGTTCAATGTATAGGAGCCCCAAAACTACTATTTTTGCAATTAAATATCTCCGGAACTGCATTGTTCATACATTTCATTCTGCACCAATTGATGCAGATTTAGTTAAATAAACATCGGTATAAATTTCAAAAAAATCCTAAGGAAGTGCCTCTCGTGATGTAACTAGGTACATTAATGTATCAAATTTTATGGATACGGTACAAGACAAAGAAAATCCTAGATTATATTGTTTGTTTTATCGTTGTTTTTGCCATATGACACACAAGGAAGTTTAAAGGTGTATGGAAGCCCAATGCTATGGCCCATTCGATCAAAAAATGTCCAGCCCAGTATGAAAATAACTGTCAGAGTTGGCCCCGCCGATTTTGCGCAATAACGAAATTCCACGAAATAATTTAATGTGTTGCCTACTTACACACTGATAAATCAGTGTGTAGTTAGGCAACACATTATACTTTTATGAGAGCCGTATTAGTTTCGATTGTTTTGCTTTGTATGATTATATTTTGTGGTTGCAGAAGTTTTTAAATTGATAAAAACCTTCTTATTTTAGTGATTAGTGTTTATTAAATTATGACTATAATTTTGTGTTTATTGTTTGTTACTTATAATATCGTAACAAAATGACTAGAGGTTGTATGGTTTTGTCTCGCAAATCTAGGGTTAACATACCCGGCATTTTTTACTTTAGGTAAGTATTTCGTATATTTAAATTAGGTGCTTCTTATGAGACGTAACGTTAGGTAACCTGAATAAATAATAATATATAATTATAATTATAGAAAATGAATAATTTATATAGGAAATAGCAGTGAGAAAAGTAAGGCAATCTTAACTATCTTTTAGATGATTTCCACAATGTTTGTGTATTTCTGTGGATTATTAAAAAGAAATAAGGTTTACATTTAGGTACTTTTATTTCATTTAATAATTTAGTACATTCTTTTAAAGGATCAAAATTATTAATTACTGGGCAGACCAGGCAATTTTAATTTATACAGGTCCATCTAATTGAGTAAAAGAAAGTACAATTTTATGTTAAAGTTCCTTTTTGCTTTTTCTGTATTTGTTTAAAAAGAAATTAGATTTTTGGTTTTTTAAACTTACATTATCAACTTTTAAGCTCGACATACTGTAGACACATAATATTTAACGGTTACTGTTACAATGGCTACCTAGGTACCAAAGGTTACTAAACATTATTAACCACTGTTATTCTGTCTCATAAATGTTTGTTATTAGTGAAAAGTATATGCCTAAAAAGCAGTTATAAAAATTTTCACTTTTTAATGTACAACCACAATCTTAGGATAAGATTAAACTCATTTACACTATCTTGCCCTTCTTTTATCACAAAATTGGTGATAAGTACATGAAACTATCATACAATGTTTGAATTTTATTTTTAAAAAATCGTGTTTTTATTTATTTACTAAGATTTTTGGTAAAAATAAAAAACTCCCAAAAATATCGACCATTTAAATAGAAGGCTGTAAAGTGGCGCCATCTATTCTTTCCATATTATATTAGATGATATAAAATCCAATATTACACAATAATTTTAAATATTCTATGGTAGTATCGTTTAATAACCAACAATTTTGTGCAAAAAATAAGAAAAAACAGTGAATGCTTGAATTTGACATTTGATGATGTCAACTTTATAGATAGTAACAAAGAATTATGGAAGTCCGGCTCTGACCTACTATTCATTGCGCAAACTCCGCGGGGCCAATCCCCCGATTCCCGCTGCCCTGCACGCCTGGACAATTTTGTTCTACAGTATTGGGCTTCCATACACCTTTAAACTCCCTTGGTTTCACATGAGAAGTGAAGGTAGTTAGTTATTAAAAAAATATATAAAAATCAGAAATAGCTTGAATAAATGCGAGAGGCGACTAATGAAGGCGCACAACATTGGCTGATCAATTGCCTCCCCGCTCAACCCGCATCCCTCCCACAAGCTCCGCTCCTATGTCTAGTTTAGGTAGGGTTCTTTACTACTTTTTTTAAAGTTTTTTTTGGTTTTCACAGACCGTTTTATGATTTATTTTTCTATAACAATAAAACCAACGCTACCTTTGACCTTATTAGTGACATTTTTTAGTGTAAGAAATGATGTAAGAAAAAATATATTAGAGATCACACATGTTAAGTTATAAAGCTCGTCAGAATTACAGTTTACCAGCGAACAACCGCTCTTCCAAGAGGGGAGCAGCTGCCCCTCCCTGCCCGTACCTCGCTACGCCTATGGTACGGTATCGTGATAAATACTTAACGATTAAAAAACTTAAAATGAGGTATCACTCAAACCCTTTTCATTTCGGATTTTGGGTGTTGTGCCACCCCCTCTTCAGAGGTTGCAGCAATAAAGATTGCAATATGATTGGTAAGTGTCCCTCCCCAAAAATAAAATTGACGGACTCGTGGGTTTTGAAGAAAGAGAAGTGATTTGCCAGAAATATCCTCTGCTTCGTTTACGTTGCGCCACCATGTATGTATCTAACATGATAAACAATCATATAAAAGAAAACAGATTTTTTTTCTAACAGTATTATTCTAAAAAACATAATTTAAGGTTGGTAAACTTTCTATAATAAGATTAAACAGATTTAACATTGTTTGACTGTTAAAAAATAAAAACGTTGACATTTTGGAGTAAACAAAGCACTCGGAAATGTTTACGATTCCAAGTTGAAATAACAAGTTGCTATTATTTTAGTCAGTAGATTTAATTTATCTCGTAAGGTCAGGTACTTTCCACAGTTTCAACAAAAACAAGACAAATATATGCTTTTTACACCTAAACAATTCTGTTTAAATAGAAAATAATATAGTTAATCACACAGGTGTCACTGCCACACCAAAAAAAAAAGACAAGTGGAAGGGATGGGATGAAAACTTTGTAGCAGTAAGAAAAAAGCAAAATATGGGTTTAAAAACTATTTTTATTTTTCTACATAGTCTCCAAAACGTTTGTTCCATCGTTGCCCAAGAGCACTTTTGTCATCGCTGTAGGCTGTCAAGTTCTTCAAAATAGGCGTCTGTGACAGCATTTACAGTTTTTTTTAATTCTAAAACAAATAGACATTCAAGGAAACCAGATCTGGTGAATAAGGTGCTTGAAAACCAGCTCAAAGCCTAAGTAATAAATTTTTGTCATGAAGCCATTTGTGGCAGCCGATTTTTTTTTTTTTTGCTAAAGCGGGACGTTTCTCGTAAATATTTTGGTTCAACTGGTCAAGTAATTTGGCGTCATACTCAGAATTTATATTTTCTCCTTCATCAAAATAATCTATAAAAATAATTGGTGTCCAAAAAAATTGTTGCCATAACCTTACCTGCCGATGAAACTGCCTTCCTCTTTGGAATCGGTTTGCTCCCCGCCGCCACTGTCTTAATGAAGATAAACCCACTTGGCGATTCAATTTCGTACGACGTTGCGCATGACCTCACTCGATGACAAAAATTCTGCTTGTCGGTTGGGAAAGCAGTGTTTTAAAGCCTTTTTTAACGTTTATTGTATTTTGGCATTACTTATGATTATTATAATAGTATGTAAGATATTTCCTTAATTGTATGTGGGATTTAGGATCCGTGCTATGATAATAAGCCTTTAAAAATAAGGTATAGAATAAATCATATAAATGCCCGTTTGACATTGATTAAGGTTTAAAAAACGAACAACAAACGATTATAATTATTTAAAGTATTTTAATTTAAACATATGCAATATAAAAAGTCTAAAGCCTTGTTAATTAATAATAAACTAATAAAACTTTATAGCACAAAAAAATGATTTATGGTTTTTATTTAAATAAATTTAGTTACCTACTTTAGACTAATACTTCTGCAGAAAAATATCAGTACATATTTTGTTATGTTGCAAAAAAAAATGTAGAGGATTAATATACAGCGTATTGTGACAATTTTTAAAAATTTTATTGAGTTTTATGCGCTATACCTACCTATAAAGGATAGTCTATATTTTTTATATTGCTTATGGGTAGAGGTATTAAGAAAATGACACTGTAATGTTTAACAATTCTGTTTATTTTTTTAAGAATATATTAGTACTTAGAAAATTAACAAATTTACACAAGAAACCCAAATTTAATTAATCTATTTTATAATTTTCGTCATTTTTCTCTTCCTTACTTTGGTTTTTTTTAATATCTCTATTTAACATTAGAATTTAAGAATACAGATTTGGCTAAATCCATTTGCGATTTTAAATAATTTTTAGTCAACTTTAATGACTTCCCATTAAAATTGTTAAAAATGTGGTCGAGTTCCTTACGCTAAGATACAAAATCTGGGTTTGGCTTCAAAAAATAAATAAACAATACACTAAATCCATCGAACCAAAGATAATAACTACGATAGTAACCATTCAATGTAATTTTTGATACTCCTAATGGACTTTGGCTAACGCAGCGATGTCTATCGAGAATTTTTGGTATCTTAAGAAAGTTAAACAGTGTATGCGCAGCTTTGAACTATTGGCTGATGAAACGGACTAGAAAAAACATTATCCGTTTAGATGCCCGCTTTGCTACTTGTTTGAATACAGGTACAAGCGACAGCATTGGCAATCCACGTTTGGTTTTAATGGTTTAGTCACTTAATTTTATTCGCATTTACGTAAGCATTGTATCTTCGAACTGATTTTTGTTTAAATGAACCATCATTCTAGTAGATTATCTATCGAACATCAAAACCGAAATCGGAACGCCATATTAAAACTCGCATCAAATTTTGACGACAAACCGCGTTGAACATTGTTAGGACAGTTAACATACCGGTTTATTTTCGCGAGAAGCGGTAACGTAGGGGAAGGTGTTCTGCCGTCAGTATCTACGTCATTACTTTGTACCCAGTATCTACCGCTATCGCCACTGGTCAGGAGGAGCGTTAATAATGGTTATGTCAAATTTAAATTTAAAATAATGGAGGATTCGCGGCTTTTCTACTGTTTTGGTTCTGTGATGTTTTTTTTTGCTATGGTTTAACAACTATTTGGATTGCAGATTTTTTGTTTTATTAATTAATTCCCAAATGGATGAATTAATAATTTTATATTACAATCATAAAGGAAAAATTTACTTATTATAGTTGACTTGGAAACAGCTAATATCTTATTAAATGAAAAATTTGGTTTATATATTATCTTTTCGACTTATTTCTTAACTCTCCAAAGGCCTTACATTTAAATTTAAACTTAAAAGTGTATTAAACCATTAGTAGTCAGTTGACATACGTGAACCGTTTCGTTTTTGCGAGGATAGGCTGGTTAAACACGGTTAGAATGGTGGGGGAAAGAACTGCTATCAACCAGTAGTTAAAAACGGTAAGTCGCGAAAATATCCATTCGCTGTTTCTGGGGAAATTTGTCATCGAGTGACGTCAGGGGTGCGAGAGAGATAGGCTTATCTCATGCGCGTGGGTTTATCTTCTCGAGTAATAGTATCATGGTCTTAATGTCCAGTCTTCGGCGTATAGTGATGGATCCAAGTTTCATCGAGATTATGTTGGTAAAGAAATTCAGTTGGGGAACGCTTAAACAGTGTTAAACACTCTTCTGAGATGGTCATGTGATTGAGTTTTTGCTCTGCAGGAAGCAATCGCGGCAGTCATCACAAAAACTTCAGTTAAAATATATTGAGTTTGTTCTTTCGATATATGGGTATATCGCATATTAGCTATCTCATCCAACTTAGGCCGGCGATCATTCAAAACGATTTTATAAACTTTCTAAGCAATTTCTTAAGAAGTTGCCGTTTTTAGGCCCGCCAGAACACGGGGCATCTTCAGAAATCATCATTTTCCAAACATTAAGAAGTATACGAAAAAGTTAATATACCGGCGTTTTGGGTTTAGTTGATAGCACATCCGAAGTCGGATTTACAAAATTCAAGATGGCAGGTCCAATATGAAGGACTAAATATCCAAAACTCTTCCGATTTAAACCAGATTTGGTACATATGAGTTTTAAGAGTCGCTGTTCACGAATTTGTAGTCAATTTTTTTAATTTAAAAGGACAGATCCAATAGAATAAATGGTGTATCCCTGTACCTAAAAAAAACATATTTTGGTTAAAAATCACAGGTTAGGTGTGTTTTTTATTTAATTAATGATTTTAATAGGCAGATGTTTTAAATTTCTTTATCTTTATTTCCGAAAATCAATGTGATGCTGATTAAAAATCTTAGGCAAAAATTTGGAAATTTAAAATGGAAGATTTAAAATGGCGGTTTTTGGAATTTATAAACCAAATTGCCTTAAATTCAGAATATGAGGGTTTTGAACTAGGTCAAAATTTGAAAATTGATAATCTTGCTTTAAAATTTTAAAAATTGAAATTAGGTATTCAAAATGGCGGATTTTGGTTATAAACCGATTTGTTTGAAATTAAAAATATTAGGAATCAATTCCTTTTGCAATCGGACCCTTTTGAAAATGAATTCATTTAGGACCATTTCAAAATTATACAGGGTGTCCCAGAAGTAGTGAGACACAGAGCATCAGCAGATTCCTGGGGTTGAAATAATGCAATTAACGTAAACTTGCCTTATCCCAAAGTTGATGATAACTAAGATACAGGGTGTCAAACTTTTATTTTGTTTTCGTTTTTTCGTAATAATTTCTTAACTAAACGATATAGCGGTACAAAATTGTGAATTTGAAAGTTCTTTACACCAAGAAATTCAAATTCGTCCATACTTGTAATAATGCTGGTAGAGGGCGCCAGCTACGGCCTACCTCACTTGTTTTAGATGACATAACTTTTTTGGGCTTAGTATAGTGACCTGTTTTTTAAAAAAGAAGTTACTATAACTCCTTCTGGGTCAAAAATGTATACCTCATTTAGGTCTCTAGGATCAACTGTTTTCTAGATAAAAGCACTTTAAAAGACCCCTCAATTTTTCCATGAAAAATAGGTTTTGGCCAATTGTTTTCAAACTTTGCAAATTAATAGTTTTTAACACGTTGATCAAAAGTTTCCACGACACAAAATCAAAAAACCCTCTAACTCCCCCAAAATCAGCCTTAAAAGTCACAAGGGATTTGGAGACTTTTGAGGGTGATTTTGGGGGGTTAGAGGGGTTTTCGGGTTTTGTGTCCATGAAGACTTTTGTTCAGCATGTTGAAAACTATTACTTTAAAAACAATTGGCGAAAACACATTTTCCATATGAAAATTGCAGGGTCCTTTAAAGTACGTTTATCTCGAAAACAGTTGCTCCTAGAGACCTAAATGAAGTATAAATTTTTGACGCAGAGAGAATTAAAGTAACTTCTTTTTTAATGAACAGGTCAATATACCAAGCTCAAAAAAAGTTATGACATCTAAAAGAAGTGGGTTAGGCCGTAGCTGGCACCCTCTACCAGCAACATAAAAAGTATGGACGAATTTGAATTTTTCGCCTCAAAGAACACTCGAATCCCCAATTTTGTACCATTATATCATTTAGTTAAGAAATTATTACGAAAAAACGAATACAAAATTAAAAGTTTGACATCCTGTATCTTAGTTATTATCAACTTTGGGATAAGGCAAGTTTACGTTAATTGAATTATTTCGACCTAAGGAATCTGCTGTTGCTCTGTGTCCTATTACTTCTGGGACACCCTGTATAAAAAATCCGAATTACGGATCATATTTTTAAAAGAGTAATCGATTCCACTCTTCGGATCCTTAAACAGGAATCGATTCCTGGATTCGATTCTACCTGCACCTGCCCGCACCTCTCAAACAAGGGATATATATATATATATATATATATATATATATATATTATATATATATATATATATATATATATATATATATATATATATATATATATATATATATATATATATATATATATATATATATATATATATATATATATATATATATCTAATCTGCCCTTGTATATATACAGCTATACACTACACGCACCAGAATAGCTATAAGGGCTGTTTATTCATTACGCTTTCTGTCATAATTACCAAAACAAAAACCATAACCGTGATTAAAAGTTATATTAATGGTAAAAGTTTGTGTGTGTGTTGTTTTAGTTTAATGTTTTTTCGCTGAACCAGCTTTATTTTTCGTCCCTGCTTAATTACCTGGGGAGAAATGACTGTTTTTGGTGAAAGAATCATTAGTTTTAATATATGTTCGGTCATGCTGATGAATTCGTGAAACGCAAAAGGAAAAATACAGGGTGTCCGAAAAGTCTTAGTACGGGCTAATATCTCCGAAGTTATTAAATATAGAGAAAGTAAATTTTGGCAAAAGCATACCTATTAAAAAAAAATCACCCTTGCAAGGTGGCACCAGGTGGTTGCACCCATAAATCTTAAATGGAATCTTATGTCGGTATGTAGCTTATTTTAAAGGCCTTTAAGAAACAAACATTTCTGCATAAACTAAAGGTCTCTACCATCACCCGTTCCCGATTAATAAGGGATTATTAATAAATACCAGTCCAGAAGAACAGTTTTAATTTTTCTTATATGAAATGACTACCACCAACCTCTTAAAAATAATAGAGTCTATTTTGAAATTCTTCTCTTACGTTTGTCAAAAAATGTGGTATTATAGTGGCGCACATACCCGTAATTCGTTGCCGTAGTTCTTGCAAGTTTTCTGGTTTTGTTGCAAATACCCTCTCCTTTACATAACCTAAAGAAATCAAGGGGAGCGAGGTCCGAGGATCTTGGTGGCCATTCAATAGGCCCTCTAGGCACAATCCAGCCATCAGGAAATTTTACATCTCACTCTCAAATTACCCTTAAATGAAAGTGTGGAAGTGCCCCATCTTGCTGAAAAATTGGAGCGTAGTCAAAAGCATCATTCGCAATAGTAGCTACATTTACAGGTGTAATAGCTTCTTCTAAAAGTTGTAGGTATAAGTGTCCGGTAAGATTTTCTTCAGAGTTTAGTCACCGCAATAGCTTAAAAATAAAGAAAAAGACAATAGTAGTTAATTTTCTTAACAATTTGTAGAATTTTCACCTAACGACATCTTGTGACCGGTTTCGATCTATATCAGATCTCATCAGACAAGCTAGTCGAAGGTAAAAATCTCTAAAAATCCTAATACCTTATTCAGTACGATTGAAACCATGAATGGCAACAGATAAGCCATCTGCTGATCAGGCGAATTTGCAATTACCCTTCCAACCCCAAATGGAATGTTACAAACATTTGGAAATGTATGCCCAATTGGGCCCAATGTATTGGGCATACATCTCCAAATGTTTGTAACATTATTTCAGCTCGGCAAGTCTGTGACACGTAAGTTGAGAGGAGTATGCTTCGCCCTTTGGTCAGTAGATGGCGTTGACGTCTGTTGCCCATTCATGTGTTTCAAAGAAAAAGACTGTAGGACGGAAACGAAGATTTGGCTATACTTGTTTTTTTTAGGATAATTATTATACTTTTTTTATTGGACTAACCCTAACTACTTTTATTAATTTTGAGAAAATTCTGAAATATCAATCTTGAATGCGGCATCTTAACTTAATAAAACAGATTATAAAATTTATTCAACTTTAAAATATTTTAAATTTCATCTTTATAAATTTATATTCGTGCAGAATCATTCTGAACAAAACATGCAAAACCGACCTGAGTATGCACTGGAAATAGCAAGGCTTATGCGGCAGGATCCAGAGTTTTTAAATAAAATTCTATTCACCGACGAGTCTTCTTTCACTTTAGCAGGAATGTTTAATCGCAAGAAAAAACATCATTGGTCCAAAAAACACCCTCACCAAATTTAGCAACAGTACAAATTTATTGTTTCCATGGTTCTCTTGATACTAATATGATTTTCTTTTCAATTTATTTATAATTTAAGCTAAAATATGTCAAAAACTGTTCACTCAAATATCATCAATGTATACAGGGTGATTCATGAGAATATGTCAATACTTCAGGTACGTATTCAGGGTCCAAAAATAAACATAAAAGTCTATACAAATATGAGTCCGCAAATACAGGGTGTTAAAGTTTTTTTTTAATTATAAAACCTAGCTTATGTTTTGCTGAACATAATCAAAGAACAATAATTTTATTAAAAATTTAAATACATATTGTTTAGTTATACATTTTGTTTTATATTTTTTTTAAATTTTGCCATAATAAAATCAGATGGGTCGTATTTTTTTTAAATCCAAATATCTCGAAAACGGTTGCTCATATCAACTTTTAACAGGTAAAATTTTTTTACGTAAAAATAAAAAAACAATTATTTAATTTACTTAAAAATGTAATACAGGGCCGTACCAAAAAGTTGTGATTGTTCAAAATAATAAAAAGACGTGTAGGTGGCACCCCCTACAAGTAAGAGTTGTACTAAGATTAGATTCGAATCCGTCATACCAAAAAACCCCCGCATACCAATTTTTACTCCAATATTTACATTATCATAAATTTAATTTAAAAAATGGAAAAATTAGATAAAAACTTTAACACCCAGTATTTCGGAAACTACGGCCTTGCGGACCCATATTTGTATAGATTTTCATTTTTATTTTTGAACCCTGACTACGTAACTGAAGTATTGACATTTCCTGATGAATCACCCTGTATATACAGTATGTCCACGGAAAAGGTGTTGAAGAGAAAAAACTTTTTTATTTTTGATTGTATCGAAAAAAGCTACTCTTGATAAAAAATGTTGCTATCTTAGAGTAAGAGGGATGAAACATTTAACATATTTTATACGCGGTGTTCAGAAAATTGAAAAAACTTAAAATAGTACAAGAGTAAAGTGCATTTATTTGAGAAGATATGGAAATAGGTTACTTGGAAAGGTGTGAAATTAAAAGGTTTTCTAATACCAATTTTTGAAAAAATCGGCCTACTTTTATTTATTGTAATTAAATTTATTTTAATATCAATTTAAATTTTTATTATCAATTTTATCAAATTTTTGCTGTAAAGTAAGCATTTAAAGCTGACGATACTACGGCTAATGAATTATAAAAGCGAAGTGTCAATAAAGCTTGTCACTATCAACGCCTACTAGTACAAAAATGAGTTGTTAATTTGGCATTAGTTAATTGATATTAAAATAATTTTCATCACAAATTATTAAAAGTAGGCCGATTTTTTTGACAATTGGTATTAAGAACTACCTTTTACTTTTGAACCATTTTTCCTAGTAACTTATTTCCAAATCTGCTCAAATAATGCACTTTACTCTTGTACCATTGTAAGTTTTTTTTAATTTTCTGAACACCGCGTATAAAATATGTTAAATATTTCTATCCCAATCTTACTCTAAGAAGTAGCAAAATTTTTTATTAGCTTTTTTCGATAAAATTAAAAATAAAAAAGTTTTTCCTCTTTAACACCTTTTCCGTGGACATACTGTACATATTTGAAATTTAAAAAAAAGATCTTTCGTCGTAGCCCATAATATACAGGGTGTTCCATTTAAAAAAGTTGAAGCAGCCCATATTCTTCAATTTTTTTAATTCGATATTTTTTTACTGATAATTTCAAAAGAAAATATGGGAAAAACCTTTTTTATAAAATATTTTTTTCTATCTTTAAAAATAAAGGCTCCAGATGCCACGTAAATATAATCAAAGGCCCTGTACACACAACACATGAGGTCTGTTTGTTATTTAGTAATATTTTACACTATTTTACACTTTTTGGACCCATCTAGTCCTAAAATACACCTTCCATAAGAGCGTTTGTCAAAAAAGAATAAAATAGTGTACACTATTTCTTACTAACAAACGACCTAGTAAACTTTCAAAAATCAATATTTTTTTTAACAATACTATCAAAAAATTCAGGTTTTCTTTTTTATTTCCAATACTTCGATTTATATTGCGTTAGTTTTTAAATAATATGGTTAGAACCGTTTTCGAGATATTCCAAAATGAATGCATGGCTTTCAAACATGACAGATATCGACAATGTTAATTATGTACAATTTGATTGTTACTATCTCGCTTTACAGACGATAAAAAATTGTTTTTTTTTAATTAGTTAAAAGATACTTTTATAAACTCTGTATCCCAATTTTATTTAATTCTTAAGAAAAGTCAAGTGAACTACCTTAATATTCGTAAACTGTGACTGTGTGAAATTTACTTTAAATAATAATTTTTTAATCATTAACCTTAAGTATTATTTAATTTTAATCATACGAACAGAATTAAAAAGCTTTTTTATTCTAAAGTCCTAAAAAACTTCTTATAATTAATTTCAATACAATCGATCATAATTCATCGATTTTTTCCAACGCCTTCGCTTTCAGACAAAGCAGCAAAAAAATGGAATACAATTATTTTTATTAAATCATCATTTTAACCGCATGAAGTAAAAGTCGACCTATCCCTCCGATTAATCAAAACGAAATTAGTCATAACCATAAATAGGGAATGTTGTTTAATTAATTTTATGAGAGCCCCGTTAAAGTTAATACTATTGCATACATTATTGTTATTTATGATGTTTTTTCGATTTAACTTCTTTTTCGTGATATCTGAATATTTATTCTTAACTGGTAAAATTATTTTTCTAATTAGGTCTTAGGAGAACCTAGTAATTAATTCTTAAATAAAAAGGTAATTTTTAAAAATATTCTACTGAAATAAATTAAAATTCTGAAATTTTATTTTTATACGGGTGTTTTTCAAAGGTGGTTCTCCCTATAACTTTTATTTTTTAAGAATGAAAATGGAAATTTTGGGATGTCGTTATATGACCTAAAAATGCATTTAATGACGTGTTCAATTGTTTGATTTCCGGTTTCACCGGAAATGACCTTAACTTTTGAATTTTATATGAAACACCCTGTATTTTTTTTCGCCTATTCGATAGAAAATGACATTCTAAATACAATAACACCCCATATGTCAACTTTTGACATTTTCCTTTAAAAAAATTTAATTTTTTTAAAAATTTCCCTCTAGACTACCATGATGTAGTTAAAACAACCAATTTTAAATCAAGGAGCAGTGAAAAAATCGTTTTAATTATTTGACGTAGTTAATGTCTTTTCCAGAAAGGTAGGATTACAAAATTTTATTTCTAGACATAACTCAATTTTTTTAAATGGATCGGGTGGTGGCGTTGGTTTTTTGAAAAAAAGCATTTTTTTCTAAATAATTTAATAATACCCCACACCTAATATTTTTAGTTAAATCAACACTAAAAAAAGCAAGAAAAATAGGAATAATAGTTGTTGCTTATAAAGTTATTAAAACATCCGGGCCGTGGCATTCGATTAAAATATATGCATTTCACAATTTTGTCAGGTAGGCTTGGAAATAAATAAAAATGTTGATGATAAACAATGATGTTACATAGTTTAACAATTAAATGCGAGTTAGTTATTTAAAGTTATTGCTCTGTTTATTAATAAGGCATTTTGATTTAAATACCTAAAATTATAATAATTAATAATAATAATAATAATATAATAATTATTATTCTTATAAGCAACAACTGCTATGCCTATATTTTAGCTTTTTTAGTGTTGATTTAACTCCAAATATCAAGTGTGGGTATCAAATTATTCAAAAAAAGCTCTTTTTGGATATGCCAACGAGCCACAATCGTTACATTTGAAAAAAAAAAGGTTTTTCTAGAAACAAAATTTGGAAATATTTTTACCTTTCTGGAAAGAAATAAACCAAGAAAGATAATTAAAAAATATTTTTTCCCCGCCTCCTGGACTCAAAATTGGTTATTTTAAAGAAGTCATGGCATTTAGAATGTAATTTTCATCGAATAGGTAAAAATACAGGGTGTTCCATTTAAAATTCAAAAGTTGAGGTCATTTTGGAAAAACCCAAAAAGAAAATTTCTTATGAATGTATGTGCTACACATCTTAACTTTTGAGATACAGGGTGGTAAGATTTTTAAATAATAATATAATATGTAATACCACTTAAGACATTTTAATGAAATTTGGCATACATGTACAATGTATCAAGAAGCATTTTTTATGTACCACATTTTTTTTTTTTTTA
>JAHBCN010021197.1:0-14360 GCA_019359885.1 Listronotus oregonensis | reverse complement strand
AAAAATTTATCACCCACTGCTAAAGGGGGAACACTTTAATCAAGAACATTTTTACTTTAGGATTTGCAAAAAAATAGGTGAAGGTGAAACCTCTATTTGCATTTTTTCGTAAATTTGTTCAAATCCCAATTTTTCAAAATTATCTGTTTGTCTAAGGACCATAGTCAGTTAAAAATTTTCACGCAACAATTTTCCTATGCAGATATTTTAGATGCCTCTTACTTCAAGAAAAATGCAGATATTTTGGCGAAAAAAATTCAAATAAAGGATTTGCTTCTAAAACATGACTTCTTTTTTATCAGACTGTTCTCCTTGGGGCCAATAGCATCTGAAATTTATTTGGTGCCATGTAACTTTTTTAGATAAAAAAATTTGAAAATCCCGCAGCCGCAACTGGATATACATATAGGGTTTGTTTTAACACTAACCAGAACAAACCTTTTAAAACATGGTATGCTTTAATAAATTAGATTTTGTCAAGATGCGTTGTGCGTTAAATTATAATCGTGTATGTTTAAGAGCTAAATGTCAAAAGTTTTATTCGATATTGGGCTGCATTATTTGTGCTGCACAATACAAAATATATTAAATGCGCGGCCATGCCTAAGCAGTTTTGCCTTACAGGATTTTGGGAATGTGTGTGGGTACAATATTATTAATAAACTGCTTCTTACTTAACATGAAACACCGACAACACTTTTGATACTGATGATTGAAATCTTCCTGGACAGTCACCAGTAAAAATAAGAATTAAACCTACATTTATTCTACGACCCATAGAATACAGACCACCCTGTAAATTCATGACCATACGTTATTCTGATGACATCATACTAATGGTAAATAAACAATTAATTATTCAACAAAATGGTGACAAGCGGTATGCAACATTAAATAGGTAGCAAATTAATTTCGTTTCCTAGTTGTGTCGTATTTATATGCCGAACACAAAACCTCAAAGCGGCTTTTATTTTTTTTAGCGGCGCATCGCGTATTCATCATCGTCACTAACAGGTAATTGCAGTTAGCATAGACATGACCTGCTTACAACGGTGCCGGTGATGAGAAAGTATCGATATGTTTGTATCGATACTTATTACCAGTAACTGAATGAGAAACGTAATTCTTTGTTGTTGCTGACAAACCCTGGTATTGGCTAAATATGAACTGCAACCCAGTGCAAATTAAGGCTTGGATACTCAGTATATTGACGATTGCTAAATGAGACACTGCGAATTGAGTAAATTTACACGTGTTTTATTTACAATAAATTACATGCATTAATACTTTACAATTTTTTGTGATACGCCAATGGATGTATCGCCAATCCAATTCAATGTTTATGATTACACAGGTTCTAAAAAAGTGAAAAATTTTCCCTTGATAAATTTTTGTTAAATTTTATTTAGTTTTTTTAATTATTTAAAGCAAGAAGAAAGATTCAAATTACTTTATTACTTGGCACTGGGGGACGTAGTTAAGTCAGAAGGTTAGAAAAATTTAAACATAATTTATTATCTAAAGATAATATTATCTGTTTACAACTTTACTAAAGCTCAATTTTACTAACAAAAATATAAAAGAAAAATTACAAAATTTGTTTAAAAATTTGAAGAAAAAAATTCACTCAAATTAATCAAGAAATTTATTTAAATTTCACTAGACACCCGTACACGCCTTCCGGAGTTTATGCGGCATAAATCTATCGACTTTACGACACAATTAGAAATTAATTTTTATCACTATAAAAATAAGAAAGTTCAAAGTCAAATTTAGAAATTATTTACAGTTGTTAGGACACCCAGTATCACTTGCCACTTTTGTGACACTCGGTATGGATTATTGATCGCCTGTCTTATCAATTAAATTGTCTGTTACCTTTTTCAGCAGCTACTCCCTTACAAATCCATTCACTATTCGCATTTTCTTGCAACACTTTCACTAAAAGGCATGGCCTGTACTGTTTTTTCACTCATTTTAATTACCCATTACCTTTGCAGAGAATATGTCAATTTAACATTGACACCAAGAAACATTTAGTTTAGCTTTAGCAGCTAATAGGGATGCACATTTTTGTACAAACAATTGTAAACAATTTTAATTGTTTACGAAAATAGATGTGCTAGTCAAATACCATGGAAAACTGACATTTCCATCAATTATTTGAGTAGAAGAATATTTTTGGCGGATTCCCTAAAAAATAGAGAACTTTTCAATTACGACCCAACCCCGAGCTCACATGTAATTGCACTGCCTGTATAGCCTGTCTCAAAGTATATCGTTTATGGCTTTTGACGGACCATACCCCTATAAACCTTTAACGATTTTATTACCTATTGTTATTGGGTAAACCCATTTGTTCATAAGGGCAGGGGTGGGCCAGGTATTTCTTGAGTATTAACTATTAGGCATATAAATATTTTGGCTAATATTTTAGTGGCAGTGTTGAATAACCGTTTTAACTGTGCGTTTCGAAAAAGTTGTTTTACGAGAATATAATTATGTCGCGTCGAAATCATTTGTCATTAGATGCAAAACAGGTTGGGAAAAATGTGTATGAAACTTTAATCAGTAGAGGTCTAATTAAACAAGAAGCTTAAAAGAAACCTGTCTACTTACAAAAACTCCAATATCATCGATAAGGGATATTATTATTAGTGAAGAATTGAACAAAAGAAAAAAACGTAGTGATTTTCAATCTCACCGTATAGACAGTGGTGATCAGGACCTAATAGAAAGGTAAATAAATTGTCTTTATGAAAGCAGAGTTGTTCCTACCTTGGATAAACTGAAAAAGAAGCTAGACGAAGACGAAACCAATATAAATATTGGCCGTGCCACCCTCTATAGAGTTGTTTGTAAAATGGGATTTAAATACCGCAAAATAGACAAAGACAAGTAGTAATGGAATCGCACAGATTACGCACTTGGAGATTTAATTACCTTCAAGAAATTAAAAGATATAGGTTAGAAAACAGATCCATAATTTACCTTGATGAAACATGGTTCGATACACACGACACAGTATCCAAAGGATGGGTTGATTCCAGTCAAAACTGTCAGACGAAAGCACCTTCAAATAAAGGAAAACGCATTACCATAATACACGCTGGTTCAGAAGACGGATTTGTCCCAAACTGCTTGCTGTTGTCTGCAAAGAATATTAAGGATTCTAGCTTGGATTATCATGAGGATACAAAAGCAGAACTTTTTGAAAATTGGTTTCAAAATTATCTTTTAAAAATATTCCAAACAACAGTGATATTGTCATGGATAACGCAAGCTACCACAGCCGTCTGCTACACAAAGCACCAGCTTCATCAAGTTCAAAAACTAAAATCCAGGAATATTTGTTAGAAAATGATATTTATTTTGAATTCAGTTGAAAAAAAAACGCATCTTTTGGAAGTCCTAAATTCATATGCAATTAAAATCAAAGATCAGAGCAGAAAATGTTACACCTACTTTAAGTCCCAGTGTTATAAATTTGATACAAAATGTAATTACTAACCAGTTGAGAGCTGGAAAAATTCATTACAGCACATTATAAAAATTGAGGACTGTTACATTTCTATCCAAAACAACATAAATCCTATTGTAATTAATCTCAATTATAACTCTGATAGTAAAACAGAATTAGATTTAGATATTTAGATTAAAAATGTAATTATGTATAGATAATGCAGTTATAAACTTATTAAAACTTTGCATATATTTAATTTCTTAATGTAATTTTAAGATTATACTTACCTAAATAAACAATAAATTATAAATCTTTTTATTATTAAAGTCCGTCCCTAATGTTCTGTCCTTTAATACCTACCGATCCGCAGTTTTATTGCTGTCGGCAGGTAAACTCCATAAATAAAGGCAAGAGCTAACACGGTATACTTTGAGACAGACAATACCCGGTCTTCCGACGCATTGACCTTGCTATCCGACCTCTTATTCTTTCTTTTATTTCATAAGCTTGTTTTCTGGCGGGCGATATCTCGAGACTTTATTGGATACGCTATGTCAACACGACTTTTTTCAATATAACTTAAAAACTATTGATTTTAGAAAAAAAAGGGATATAATTAAAATTAATGTTTTAATAAAACTACGTCAATTACGACGTTGGTATACTTACTTGTACCAAAAAATATTGTTATTAGCGAAATTTTTAATGGCCCAAATCACTTTTTTGCTTATATCTCCTTTATTACTAATTTTATTAAAAATGTGAATATACCTTTTTCATAGACCTTATTAAAAAGCATATATTTTGTTTTATATATTTTTTCGTGACTCTTTTAGTTTTTGAGATATTTGCATTTTTATTTTAAAATTAAATCGTTAATATCTCAAAAACTAAAAGGGCTACAAAGTAATTTATATAAAAAAATTACGTAGTTTTATTAGACTATTAATTTTGATTATATACCTTTTTCTTCTAAAACCAATAGTTTTCGAGTTATATTAAAAAAACAAATTTTTACGATTTTTTTTTAGGTAAAAAAAATAAAATTTGAACCAGCTGAGCGGAGGCGGCAGTGCGGCTTTAAATTGATTATAGTTCATAGTAATATAAAAAAAATGTTTCATGCATATCTCTTATTGGCAAGCTTTTTTGCGATGACTTAAGTCCTGGACTATAGACATAATGCCAACTTTATCTTTCAAATCCATGTTCTACGTTAATAAAAAAATGTTTAATGTCCGACTGGTATATTATTTGACAAATAATAATATTATGTCAAAGTCAGTTCAATACGAAATATTACCCTAGGGCGTTATTTAAAAAAATAACGCCCTAGGGCCTACAAATTTACCAATAAATAAACAATAAATTATCTTCATTTAAGCATTTATTACGAAAATACAAACATACTTACACAATATACTTATCATTATAAAAATTATTTTTTAAAGTAAAACGTACAATTTTCAAACTGACCGGAAAATTGCACATTTCCATACCCCACCGCTGTTACTGTGTTACTTAAAGTAATACTTTTCCCAATTACAAGGGAAGCATAAGCCAATTTGGAGCTTTCACTATCATCCACGTACCCTCGTGCTACTGAAGAACTCTTCCAGCCTCCTAACCTCATTAAGCTATCGGAACTACCTCCCGCATTAGAATGAATTGTTGCCGCTGTACGTCTTAAACAATGACCTGTGTACGCCTTAGCATCGGGTAAACCCAAATATGTAGGAATCTTAAAGGGTATATTTCCAAATGTATTTTTATCTATAGGCTGCACAGTACATCGTTCATCACGATAGCACAAAAAAAACCTATCAATAGGTGCACTTTTAGGTCGCAAAGACACAAAGTCCCGAATTAACTTTGTTGCGCACATTTCACTGTCATCAATAACCAAAAAGCTCCTTGCTTGCCCATTTTTACTTTGTGGAATGTCAATAAATATATGCTGACCCATATCACGCACATCGGAGAACTTCATTTTCACAAGCTCGTACCTTCTAAAAGCTCCGAATACACCTATCACTAATGCAACTTTATCTGCCAAATATTTTTCAGTCGGCACTTCTTTAAAAAAAGTTATAACTTGTTCGCGAGTCAGAACCTTCGACTTTTTAGGCTGATAATTTCTCCCAAGTTGCTTTAGGAACTGTTGCAGAGAAATCAACTTTTCATTACTTCTTATCTTCTTATGAACTATTAATTATTTACGTAACATTGAAAACTTTGTCCAAAGGGAATTTGGAGAATATGACTCTGACAAATCTTGAAAATAAGCCATCAAAACGGTTTCGTCCACACGGTCCACGCAGTGTTCCGTCAGCCAGGCCTCAAAATGAAAATATTCTTTCTCGTAAATCCGCCTAGTTTTTTCTGGCACAAGCGCATGCTCAATTTTAGCAGCTTTCACTAAAATATTTTGGGGGAGATGGGTATTTTCCACTACTTCCGACATTTTTATGCCTCAATCGCAAAATTATTTTTTATGTGCTGTCTTATTGACAAATAACTTACAACCATGGTTACCACAATTACGTTTCGACAATTTTTTCAGGTAAATGCTAGTACTTGATTTGGTTTAAACTTACATTCAAAATTCATTCAAATTTTTCTCATTAAAGAATATTTAGGGAACATAAAGGGTGAAGGCACACTTAAGGATAATAACGCTTTCGGTCAACTTTTCCCGGCCATCGGGCACACCATCGACCTCAAGCGTTATTATTCTTATAATACCCTTGATACCTTAACAACTATAATTTATTACTCAAAAAAATTTTAAAAAAATAATCATTTAACTTCTAGCATTAAAAATATTGGTGTAAAAGGCTTATTATGTATTTAAAGATAATTAAGAATAGATGTATTGCATATAACCATTGTATTGTATTATCATAGTTTTATTATATTCTGCTTTGTCGAAAAGATGTACAATCTTATGTGAAAATAAAGCAATATTATTGTTATTATTATTATCGATAATAAACAAATCGATAGTTGACTCTTATTACCTCGCGATCTATCTGTTGCTAGGTGACTTTTCTAGCAATTTACTTTCTGTATGTCTAGCCTTGTGTACACAATGACTTTTATGGCGAATGACAATGTTCGCCGATAATTGTACAACAATTTAATGGAGTTAAGTAAACATTTTAATAGGACATAATTTTTGTCTAAGTTTGCCGCAGTAAAAATAAAGTTTAAGATTTGCCAATTTTAACTTAATTTTAATAAAATGTTTTTTCACAATTTAGTTTATACAGGGTGATTGATGGTCGATGGTACAATATGCGTTTATGGAAAACGGGACGCAGGTATATTTAAAAATTTGTCAACATAGGTAATTGGCGCTGCTCTATCGATTTAAAATATTTTTAAAAACACGACGTTGTCGCTTATACAAAAAAGAAATAGAGGGTTTAATATTTTGAATAGGACACCCTATATATTATTGCTTTTTTCGCTCCGCTATTGCTGTTTGATTAGTTTTGTATAATACTTTCCTATACCCATCTTTAGTAGTTTTTGTCTAATAATTAACTTCTTTATTTTTTCTTTAAGCCAATTAAATTTTTATTTTTACGTCACTGAGATTCCTAGAAAGTTTAAATTTTGAAGGAAATTTAAGGATCCGTATTTCTCTCGATCCGACGTCGGCGACTGTCGGACGATGTCGGATTGAAAACAAACTCAAAGTTTTAATGCGTAGTGCCTACACTGGAGTAGGAAGCCCGAACCGACAATGACCAATTACGCCCGACATCGGACTGACGGCTTCTCCCTACCAAACGTGTTTGGTTTCATTCCGATTTTCCAATCCGAGAGAACGAAAAATGGCTATTTTTCTTCGGGGCTGATACATTCTCTGAAGTTAGATTGTCCAGTTATGTTGTCTTTTATCTCTCAAGAATATAACAAAATGTTTCCTTACTTATCCGTTGGTACTTCTTGAATTTATCAGGGTATTTAAGTAAAGTTTGGAAAGTTTTATTAAACTCTCCTGAAGATCCGTCGTCGTTAAATTTATGTACCCATATACGTTTTCTTTTACATTTTTTAAGAACGTTGTTCTCTAACAACAGCCAACACATAAAATCTTCATCAGAACTCATTGTCGGTGGTTGGTGGTCGTGCGTTAACTGAACCAATGTAGGCACTCATGTCTGGCGACGGATAAGCACATCGGTCTACATCGGATCGGGAGAAATACGAATCCAATGTAGGTGTAGCCTAAGGCACAGGATATCATTCACTCATCAGCACGGTATGCTAACACCTACTGCGACAGTAAAACGTTTAGACCCATAAGTCTCACATCGTTCTTTTTAAAGACGGTGGAGAGAATGATAGATGGGCATATTAAAGTTAAATAACTAAAGGAAACCCCACTCAACAAGGGAAAATTTGCATACACGGCAGGAAGCAGCACTACAGCTGCACTACATGAGCTTGTTGGAAACTTGGAAAAATGTCGAGATACGAAAGACTACGCTCTAGTGGCCTTTCTAGACATAGAAGGAGCATTTAATAATACCACGACAGTGGCAATATGTAATGCACTTGAAGCATGGCATCGACAAGACTATCATACGATGGATCCGTCGTGCTAACTGATAGGAATGTCATCCTGGAGGTTGGAGATACCACAACTGAGGCTACAGTCAGCAGAGAATGCCCTTAGGGGGCTCCCCCCACTCCTATGGAACCTGGTCATGAATGGACTACTGGAGAAAATCAGTAGGAGAGGTACACATATACAAGCCTTTGCAGATGATGTGGCCATTATGGTCAAAGGTAAACATGCAAACACGATAGTGGATATTATGGAAAGAGAGCTGGCAATGGTGGCAAAATGGTGTCAGAAAAACGGACTGACAGCCAATCCATCAAAAACAGAGCTCATATTATTTACTAGAAGGAGAAAACACACCAGACTTAGGAAATTGAAGTTCGGTGAGAGAGAACTAGAATACTCCAGTACAGCCAAGTATCTTGAAGTGATACTAGACGACAAGCTGAACTGGAGAGCACATCTTGAAATGGTAGCGAAGAAGGCTTCAGGATCGCTATGGCTCTGTAGAAGAGTCGTAGGACGGGACTGGGGACTTTCTCCTAAAGTCATAAAGTGGATATACGAAGCAGTCATCAGGCCACGGATACTGTATTCCTTCGTGATTTGGTGGCAACGCACGGAACTTAAGACGGCACAGATAATGCTTAAACACATACAAAGAATGGCAATGAGAGGAATAACTGGGGCAGCATCCACTACTCCGACGGAATCGCTGGAGATTATTACGGGGCTCCCACCTCTTCATGTAATGATCAAGGCCTCAGCTGACTAAGACTGGAATGTGGAGGACGGTGGAGGACCAGGGCACTGTGACATCATGGGCCAAGTGAGAACTGTGGCTCTTTCGATGAAGCAGGATAGCATCCCCCCAGTAATCCACTTAGACCTCATGCACAAGGTGGACATGGCATCGGCAGATGACTGGGCTTACAAACGCTGTGGGACACCAAGCGAAGGAACAGTTATCTACAGAGATGGCTCGAGGAAAGGAGGCCGCACAGGCTTCGGTTTCTATGTAGAAAGGACGAACTACAAGTTCTATGGAACTCCTGAAACTTCATGGCAATAGCCAAAGCCATAGAATACTGCCTTAATAGAAGATACAGGGGAAAAATAACTATATGTACTGACAGTAAGGCAGCAATCGGGGCGCTAACAAATACAGTGCACAGATCAAAACTTACAAATAGATGTCGGGAAGCAATTAATAAACTAACGAAAACCGCCAAAGTCACCCTGCAATGGGTCCCTAGACAAAAAGGGATCCCGGGGAATGAAATGGCTGACGAACTCGCCAATTTGGGAACTGAGGACAATGGTCCTGAATATACCGTGGGAATCTCTTACAATACGGATATGACAGAGATAACAACATGGATAGAGAAACGGTTCGATGAGAACTGGAAAAAGACAAAAGCCAGACAATCAAAGGCTATTATTGGCGAAGAACTATGGAAGGACCTACCGATGAACATAAAGGACTTCAATAGGTTGCAAATGAGAAACCTGACAGGCATACTGACAGGTCATTGTAGAAACAGACACTATCTCAACAAGATAGGAAAAAGTGAGACAAGTACATGTAGATGGTGTGGAGAGGGAAGAGAGGACGCCATACATGTACTTAGAGATTGCCCAGCACTAGGGCACATCAGGGGGAAATGTCTAGGTACGGCATGACTGGACCCAAATGACATAAGATTCCTACCACTAACAGGACTCGCATCACTAGTGAGGGAATTGGGCCTCTAGTAAGCAAAACGACAGCACCATATCAGTGTAAAAGGAATGCATACTTAATTGACAGTACAGGGTGACGGAACCTGTGTATGCTTAAAGGTTGGTGTAGAGCATAATGGGCTTAGGCCTCAGTGCTCAGGGCCCCAGCGAGGGAACTCACCATGCTACAATAGATAGATAGATAATAATTATCTCCCTAAAATTTGGCCGTGCATTTTTCGAATACCCTATATAAAATGGAAATTTATTTTTTATATAAAAGTTCAAGTAAAGTAAAAAAAAAGCCGTCTATAGATAACTCTGTTCATAGGGCCCATACAACGATTCGTAATGAAAATACAGGGTGGCCGTCCATATTTTGACCCATTTTGATCGCGAATAACTTTTGAACAAATAAAGATATCAAGATGCGGTTTTCGCAAATATACTTATATTTCTTTAAAGTTTATTCTCTATCTTTACCATTTTTATGTGACATTCCCTTAGCTCAAAAACAAAATGGCCGATTTTCCATATAGGACAACTTTGTTATTTTAAATGGAACACCCTGTATGTTTCAATATTTTTAAAATTTAATCTTTCCCCTTTAAAAAAATGTAACACAAGCTATGGTTATCTTAAAAAATAACGCATTTTTTACCTCCCAAAAAATTGACTGTATGTCGAATAGGAATATTATTTTAAAAGGATTTTTGAAAAGTCGCCTGTGGAAACAAAAATTATCTCGTTTCCATAACAGCAACAACCTCATTGTCAGCCATTGTTGGTCATTTTTGACAAGTTATTTTAATTAGGAAGCGCAAAATGTTCTCGTTTTAACGAAAAAGGAAAATGTGTTATTATGTTTGCGAAACCAAATCAGTAAAAGAAACCCAGCGAAGATTTAGAAACATGTTTAAAAAAGCTCCACCACAAAAAATTCAATTAAAATCTGGTACAGAAAATTCTGGAGTACAGGATTTTAAACCCAAAAAAGAATTGTAAACAATGAGAATTTGCTAAATAAAACGTTACAAATTCTGGAGATAACTCAGGAAGATCCAACATTGCCCAACAAGAAAAATCTCAAGTTCAGTCATTTTCCCTAAAACTACGGTACAAGAAATCATGAAAAAAGAACTTAAATTAAAGCCATACAAAATTCAAATGTTACAAAAAATTTAAAAGAAACTGTTTTTTTCCACAAAGGGTGGAATTTTGCCAGAGAATTCAAATTTTAGTAAGGAACAATATACATTTTTTGGATAGACTAATAATGTCAGACGAAGCCACATTTCACCTCAATGGAAAAGTAAATAAGCATAACTGCAGGTTTTGGGCAACAGAAAATCCTCGACAATAAACAAACCCGTTAGAGATTCGCCAAAAGTCACAGTCTGGTGTGGTATGTAAAGCAAAAAATTTATGGGCCATTTTTTTCATGAACCAACTGTAACCTTTGACTTACGTTGATATGCTGGAAATATTTTTATCCCCAATTGCAAGAAGAAAATCTATTGAATTTCGTCTTTTTTCAACAAGATGGGGCTACACCACATTATGCTAACATTATAAGGATTCACTGACCAACGTTTTTGGAAACCGGTGGATTGGAAGAGGAGGCCCTATTTCCTGGCCACCTCGTTCACCAGATTTGACTGTCCCAGATTTTTTCTGTGGGGATATGTGAAGAGAGGTGTTATAGTCCACTTCCCCAAAATTTAGAGCAATTAAAAATTAATATCCGAAACATAATAGAAAATATTCCTGAAGAATTTTTAGTCAATAGTTTTAATAAGTTTTTTTCGAATTTAAATAAGTGCGTCGAAGTCGGCGGAAGGCATTTTCAACATTTACATTAGTTTTTTAAAAAGTAATGTAACCTTATTGTAACTATTATTTTGTGAATAACCTAAACCTTTCGCGATCCTTTTTTTTGTAACATATGAAGCAAATTTTAATTGTTAAATAATATTGTTGGTCGACATGCAGTCAATTTTTCGAAGGTCAATAAATACGTTGTTTTTGAGATAACCATAGCTTGTGTTACATTTTTTAAAGGGGAAAGATTAAATTTTGAAAATATAGAAACATATACAGGGTGTTCCATTTAAAATAACATAGTTGTCCTATAATGGAAAATCGGCCATTTTGTTTTTGAGCTAATGGAATGTCACAATAAAATCGTGAAGGTACGAGAATAAATTTTAAAGAAATATAAGTGCATCTGCAAAAACCGCATCTTGATACCTTTATTTGTTCCAAAGTTTTTCTCGATTAAAATGGGTCAAAATATGGCAGGCCACCCTGTATAAAAGAAAAATGTATGCGCATTTTTATCACAAATTTTTTTAAAAAGGTTATTGTCCCAAAGAAGGTTATTGGCATAACAACAACAGCTTATTTTAGGCAACAATGTTGCGTATTTAAAATTTAAATTGAATAATTTTGTACATACCAGGTATATCTATTTATTTTTTTTTGTTTTGTTTTAGGTAAGTGGGTCACGGGCTTCCAGGATAATTAAAAGTGGTAAGATCCTTAATATTAGTGGAGAGTACAAGAAATGCAGAAAAAATAATGCAGCACATTTTAAAATACTTTATCTACAGGGTGACCCGTTTATTAAGGGCCCATACCTTTTTTCGAAAACTATAAGTTCTACGAGAAAAAACTTTTTATAAAACTAGTTTTTGTTAAAAGTATCTTCAATTTTATGATATTTTTGGGTTTATTATTTTTTATCTACAGGGTGGCGACACAAAGTTGATCTTTTTAAATGAAACACCCTATATTTTGTTAAATTTTGGATAACCCTTTCAAAGGTAAATTCAACGATGTATATGACTATGGATCTGTGATTTACCGTTTTGAACCTATTAAAGATTAGCTTCAAACTGGATGCAATTATGTAACCGCTATGACTGTGACGCTCGTTAATTTAAAAAAAAAACTTATTTTTTTTACGATAGTTCTTTTGATCATTCAATATCCTGATTTAAAATTCTGTAAAAAAACTACGCAGTGTTGCCAAGGTTCACAAACTGTTACTTTTCGCATTTTTCTCAAATGAGACACCCTGTATACAGGGTTATTCCAAGAAAGTTTAAAGGTGTATGGAAGCCCAATACTGTAGAACAAAATTGTCCAGGCGTGCAGGGCAGTGGGAATAGGGGGGTTGGCCCCGCGGAGTTTGCGCAATGAATAGTAGGTTAGAGTCGGACTTCCATAATTCTTTGTTACTATCTATAAAGTTGACATCATCAAATGTCAAATTCAAGCATTCACGGTTTTTTTTTTTTTGCAGCCTTCTATTTAAATGGTCGATATTTTTGTGAGTTTTGTATTTTTACCAAAAATCTTTGTAAATAAATAAAAACACGATTTTTTAAAATAAATTTCAAACATTGTATGATAGTTTCATGTACTTATCACCAATTTTGTGATAAAAGAAGGGCAAGATAGTGTAAATGAGTTTAATCTAATCCTAAGATTCTGGTTGAACATTAAAAAGTGAAAATTTTAAAACTGCTTTTTAGGCACATACTTTTCACTATTCATGAGACAGAATAACAGTGGTTAAAAATGTTTAGTAACCTTTGGTACCTAGGTATCCATTGTAGCAGTATCCGTTAAATGTTATGTGTTTACAGTATGTCGAGCTTACAAAGTTGATAATGTAAGTTTAAGAAACCAAAAATCTAATTTCTTTTTAAACAAATACAGAAAAAGCAAAAAGGAACTTTAGCATAAAATTGTACTTTCTTTCATTTAATTAGAGGACCTGTATATATTAAAATTTGCCTGGTCTGCCCAGTAAACGAAATTATTAAATGAAATAAAAGTACCTAAATGTAAACCTTATTTCTTTTTACATCCACAGTATACACAAACATTGTGAAATCATCTAAAGATATTAAGATTCCTTACTTTTCTCACTGCTATTTCATGAATTTTCATTATTTTAGTTATTCATAATTGATATATTATTATACTTTTCGGTTACCTAACGTTACTATAAGAAGCACCTTATTTAATTAAAAAATTACTAAAGTAAAAATGCCGGGTATGTTACCCTTGGATTTGCAAGACAAAACCATACAACCTCTAATCATTTTGTTACGATATTATAAGTAACAAACAATAAACACAAAATTATAGTCACAATTTAATAAACACTAATCACTAAAATAAGAAGGTTTTTATCAATCCAAAAAACTTTTGCAACCACAAAATATAGGTACTCACACAAAGCAAAACAATCGGCGCAAAGGGCACAAACCACAACGAAAATGACGAATGATGAGACCACGACGGTTGACGATACAGCGCGGATGTAGTTTCATACGCGCCGCGCGCGCCCTTGCACCAAAAACCTTAGACAACCTAAGACCATTACGGCTCTCATAAAAGTATAATGTGCTGCCTAACTACACCCTGATTTATCAGTGTGTAAATAGAACACATTAAATTATTTCGTGGAATTTTGTTATTGCGCAGAATCAGGGGGAGGGGCAACTCTGACAGTTATTTTCATACTGGGCTGTACATTTTTTGATCGAAGGGCCATAGCATTGGGCTTCATACACCTTTAAA
>JAHBCN010021196.1:0-14342 GCA_019359885.1 Listronotus oregonensis | reverse complement strand
CTCTGTTAATTTTAAAGCTATTACATTCTACAAAAAATCATTTTAAACGTAATTTTCAGGGCTACAAGCCTATGTATGTTAGAAGAGCTTGAAATCCTTCATATTTTATAGGTAAAGGGTCAAAGGGCTGTGGAAAAGCAGTCCTCGAACTATAGTGAAAGTTTAAATCGGTTATAACTCTGTCAATTTTTATGCCACAAAAAAAAAATAAAAAAAAGGAAAATAATCGTCATAAAAATGCTTAATTTTTTTACTTTTTAGTTTTTTTCGTATCTCCTATGGTTTTGGAGTTAAAATGAGAAAAATAATTTTTTTTGAAAAATCACAAAAAAACACATATAATTTAAGCTTATTTTTTTTAAAACTGTTCATCTCTAATCAGTAAAAATTTCAAATGTCATAAATAACATACAAATAAAGTAATTGGTGCAAGGAATAAGTTTAATGTTGATTTTGAATGAAATGACATTAGTTTTATTGCGATTTTTTTTTTAGTTTTAACTATTTTACACCATATCTCACTGAAATTTCATTTTTTTTGCTCTTTAAAAAATATTCTATGACTTTTTGTTGAAAAATGTACTCTTTTCCCGTCATTTGAGGTTAAGTACTTAATCACGTAAAATGAAAGATCTTTAAGCAGCTATAACTTGCCTTAGGTAGAACTTTAAGATCTTCATAAATAGCTTAATTTCTTTGTTTTTTTATAAGCTTCATTTTTGTTCATTACACTTTTTTTGATAAAACGCATAATTATAGAGTTATGCTAAAAAACAATTGAAAAATGAGGTTTTTTTAACGAAAAATCTCACTTTTCAATTGCGAATAATTCAAAAACTATTGATCTGGCGAAAAAACTTGACATGAAATTTTTTACTTTAAATTTGCTTATCTATCGATTTCTGGAGGTATTTTGGGTAAAAAATTGCCCACCCCCGAGAAGGGTGGCATCCACCCCAGGGGTGGTTGCGCACATCAGCACCATATAGATTTTGCTTTTTGACTATCCATCTATCATCTGTCAAAACTTTAAATAAATCGGTGCATATAAAAAAAATCGGAGGTGAAATGCTTGACTGCCTGGACTATTACATTAAATATTTTTTTTAATGCCTCGTTTATACTTGATCTATCCTCGTAATACCAAATAATTTTTTGCCACCGATTAAACTGATAATATAAAGGATCATATTGCTTATATTAAAGTTATTTTAACTTTGTAAGTGTCGGTAGTAAAAAATCCAATATTAAATGAACCTTTGAAACGCAATAAACGGCGCAATAAAGACTTTCATGGTGATAACAACATTTATGTTTGCTGGCTTCTACGATTTATGAAACATGTTTGCTTTGCTAACCAAAACTTTGTATTTTTACACATTTATAGACTCATTTGATTTAATGTACCACAGTATTCCTGTGTAGAAACTGTAGATCATTTTATATCAGTTGAAAAATATGAACATTAAAAATGCATATCATGTGAGCACGAATTAAATTAAAATGGAACTGTTAATAATACATACAGTGAGTGACAAACACAGGTTAACACCTATTTACATATTTTATTAATTCTATGCTTACATGTACAGGGTGGGCCAAATTGGGCACTTTTAAAGGGAAACTCCCATTTTTAAAGGAGATAGATGAAAATTAATGTCGGTGTCTGGAGCTCAATTTTCGTCAATAACATAATGGTAAAAACCGCACATCGATATCTGTTACCATTTCTGAGTTACAGGGTGTTTTTCAAAAAAGTGCATTTTTTAAAAATCGCTGTAACTTTTTTGCTATGGAAAATTTTGAGTTTCTGTAAAAACATTTCCAAAGCAACTTTTACTTAGAATTTAATGGTGTAAATATATTTTTTTACAATCAATAGTTTAATAGTTATTAACAGAAAATCGATGTTTTATATGGGACACCCTGTATATTTTTGAATAATTGAAAATAACTTTAAATTACCTTTCCAAAAATATAGCACACTTAATATTTTATAAAATGAAACTTATATTTACAATGAATGATGTCGAATTTTATAACAATGTAAACTATATTTAGAATAAGATTAACAAATAAAATATAAAAAACAACAATAAAAAGTAATAAACCAGCGCAAGAGATTTAGCTACAGGAGATGTTCGAATTGTCGACCGGTCTCTCTTATGCACAAACGGCACCGTTTCCGACATTCTTGCAGAATTCATCAATTCAAGAGGGGTGAGAGATGCAAACCCTTGCACAACCGCTACTTCTAATTCTCGTCTAGAACGTATAGGTAATTTAAAAATAAGGTCCTTCAGTCTTCCCCAAAGATAAAAATCCATGGGCGTTAAGTCCGGTGACCTCGCTGGCCAACGGATGGGACCTTGGTTAGCTATCCAATTATTGTCAAAGTTATCTGCTAAAAAATTACTAATAATTTCAGCATTGTGAGGCGGTGCCCCGTCTTGCTGGAAAAATATGTTTCCGAGTTTCATTAGAGGTAGATCATCAATAAAGGGTTCTATTTGTTGCCTTAAAATTTGCAAATATCGTTGAGAGGTGAGGTACCATCATAAATTAACGGGCCAATAATCCTACCTCTAAAAATACCTGCCCAGACACTAAACCCAAATCTTCCTTGGTTTCTTAGCTCGACTACTGAATGAGGGTTTTGTTGCGCCCAAGTATACGAGTTATAGCGGTTAAAATACCGACACTGCTTATATACGCTTCGTCAGTCCAAATACAATTCAGTGGGAAATCGCGCACACGGTTACATTTTTCCAGAAACCACCGACAAAAATCTATGCGGCGTTCAAAATCTCCAGGTCTAAGATGATGCACTTTTCTGGTCCTGTATGGTTTATATTTGTATTTCTTTAAAGTTCGTCTAACATTAGTTCTTGCCAGTCCTGTTAACGTTTTCAATTTTCGTGTTGACGTTTTAGGATTATTTTGAACGGCTCTAAAACTACTATCTCTTCTAACTCCTTATCCCTATTTGTTATATACTGTTTTGACCTTTTTTTCTCAAACTAGCCACTATTAATAAGGTTGTGTCGCAATCTTCCAAAAATATCTTTAAAAGGTTGTCTTCTTTCTGGATATTGGTTGTGGTATAAATTGCTTGCTGCTTCTGGATTCTCCCCGGCTTGTATAAAACAAACTATCATATCCCATTTTTCATAATTTTCAAATTTCATTTTAAATTTATTTGAAAGATTTGACTAAATTACGGCGTGTTTACAGCCAAAATCACAATTTGACAATTACCAATAAGCATTTGTTTTCTTTATCATGGCCGCGCCCCGCGGCGTCCTAAGCCTACTTGTTCAAAGTGGGCGAACTATTAAAAACTCTTTATTTCGAAGAGAACTCGAGCAAAATATTAAGTGTGCTATCTTTTTGGAAAGGTAATTTAAAGTTATTTTCAATTATTCAAAAATATACAGGGTGTCCCATATAAAACATCGATTTTTCTGGTAATAACTATTAAACTATTGATTGTAAAAAAAATATATTTACACCATTAAATTCTACGTAAAAAGTTGCTTTGGAAATGTTTTTACAAAAACTCAAAATTTTCCATAGCAAAAAAGTTATAGCGATTTTTAAAAAATGCACTTTTTTGAAAAACTCAGAAATGGTAACAGATATCGATGTGCGGTTTTTACCATTATGTTATTGACGAAAATTGAGCTCCAGACACCGACATTAGTTTTCATCTATCTCCTTTAAAAATGGGAGTTTCCCTTTAAAAGTGCCCAATTTGGCCCACCCTGTTCAGCAGACAGTAGCTAATAAAAAGATTAGGTGTTCAGCAAGAACCATAATAGAAATTAGTTAAGTTAGGCAATAACAAACCTATGTGTGATGACTATGATTTTTTTTTACATTCATTGACACGTCTGTGCATTGATCTAATGAGGTGGTGTCCTCCTGGGATATTTTATTTCACCCTACCTCCAACTTATAGCTAAATGCTGACAGAGTCTACGTGGCGTGCTGTAGTGTCAACAATATGCGGGCTAGGATCCTGGGGGCCATGGTAAGCTGCTAATGTGGTCTAGCATTGTTTTATCTAAAAAAATGCGGTTAAAATCGTCTTAAGATATAGACGGACATGCAATTCCACTTCTTTCCTAATGTACCAAAGGGCCTTTATGTTAGCTCTAATAGAGACTGGAGGTATTCTGTTATTATAACCTATGGCAGCCCATACCATTAACCATACGGTGTGATGAACATGTGTGTCCATATCACTTTTTTACCTGGTCGCCTTCCTACCATTGGTCGACCATCAAGCATACCCAAACAAAAACGAAAATAATCTGGTTTCATTCCTGATCACACAGAAGTCTGCCTCTGCACCACTACACGGTTGCGATGGTCGTTAAGATCCAATGGCAACACCCAGTGTTGTTTTGACCTGTTTTTAAAACACCTGTAATTATTAAAATGTCACGAATAAGTGCTCACAATTTTTGTCTGGTCATAAACTTGTATAAAAAACAAGATTTATTGTTCAAGCCCCAACTTTTCAATTACTTCTTGAAATTCTTTATTTTTCAAAAAAAAATGATAATTTGCTAAAGACTGAAGGACGATGAAACAAAAATAACTACGGATTGGTATTCAAGAAACAAAAATCCAGGCTCTCTTTTAATTTTTATTTTTGAAAATTTTCAGAATATACTGAAGACTAAAAGGTAATGGAGTAAAACTAAAAATGGATTCGTGCTCGGGAGGCGAAAATCCTTTGAAAACTGTAAAAAAACAGATAGTTTTTTAATGAGCGGTAGCAATTAATCATTTTCTCGCACGTGCGTCATGCATAAATGGAATTAAATGAAAAATTATATGGATTTTTTTCAGAAAGATATTTATATATTATTTTTGAAAATTATTCTTTTTTTTATAGATTATTATAAAGAGCTGGTCTTATCATTGTCCCAGGTCAAATATATTAAAATGATATTTAAAACAAAATTAAAAACTGTAGTTTAGAACTCGTGTATGGAGTAAAAGGATTTATCTACTAATATTCTTTAGTTGCAGATTTAAACTTTTTACAGTTATTAATTTCTTATATAGATAGGCAGCTTACAAAGTTTAATTGCATATAAAGGACTTCTACCTACTGCTGTCAATCTGTGAGGGAATATCCAGATTACAGGTTCTTCTTGTACTGTTCACTTAACTCACGAGTTGTATATGATTTTAATTTCGATTGAGCATTAACTAAACAATTAAATATAAAAGGAAAAGTTAAAATTTAAGTCGTGGAAAATAGGTTCGAGGAAAACTCGTTTTTAACGTCATTGTCCTAATAATTTTTTGTTGTTCGCAAAATTTCTTTGCTCTACAACAGTTTCAGACTAAGACTCCTTAATTCAGGCATGTTAAACTATGCAAAGTAATAATTTTAAAAATATTCTATTTTATCGAATTGCCATAGGACAAAACAAGATAGAAACTTTTCAAGATATAGTCAATATGATGGTTCCAGGATAGCCTGGAATCGATAAACACCAGGAAAAACACCAACAACTCCGCTGTTGATACACATTTGTTACACCGTCTCTGAAAAAAAAACTATTACTTTTAATAATAGATTTTTTTCGTTTATTAATTATTCTAAAGGTAATTATAGCAGATCTTATTTTATTTATTTTGCATAATTTAAAAAATCATAAATTTGACTTATCCAGGGCATTTGACCAAGTGGTAGCATGCTGCGTTTCTTAACAAACTTTCTTCCTACCGTCTTTCATCTAAACTTTGTGCTTGGATTTTCAGTTTTTTTTTTTTTCAACCGACCTATTTAGCTTTTCCCAAATTATTGCTAGAACTAAACTTAAGACTCAGTACGCGGTACATACTATCTTTCGACTTCACATCAAGGATCTTCCCTATTATACAAAAAGCTCCATTCATAGTTTTGCTGACGATAGTAGGTACCCTTCTCACTAATAATAATTTTATTAGACCCGTCCCAATGCCTAATAGTGAAAACAAGCACAAAGTAATGCAGATATCTTTTTCACAAGACCTTTACTCAATACTAGACTGGGACACCAAAATCAATTTAATGCCTGAAAAACACAATCATGCCACGAAAATATCAACCAATTTTATTCCTCTTTTTCTCTTCTGGACAAAAATAACCATTTAATCTTACATAACTTTCTAGACCATAAATGGCCTAAATACATTAAATCGATAGCCACAGCAGCTACTAGAAAGCTTGTATTTCTTTTGAGCAAAAAAGTACTTCTAAATTAGGCCCAACTGCTAATACTGTTCCCATATCTCGGTACTAGCTTCTCTTACAACACTTGTCCTTCTTAACCCAATCTAAATTAGATACGTTAAAACCATAAAACTTTTCTGACGCACCCTTTACAGTCCATCTGAGAACTTTAAACTTTTCACTTTCTTCACTTCTTTCCAGTGTAAATATAGAATGGAGATGTGTAAGATAGGTAGGTAGGTAGGTTTAAAGTGAGTGGGTATAACACCCTTCCACCGCGAACGATCGGTCTATTGTGGCTCACACCCTTTCATATTTCTCCCACCAGGTCCAGACTCCTAATAAATCCGATGATCATGTTGGGAGAGAGATCTTTCACCTCCCCCGGCAACAAGGTGTTATTGTCGAGGATTGCGAATCTTAGTTGTGCCATTGCTGGGCACAAACACAGTATGTGTTCTGCCGATTCATCCCCCTCCATGCACATGCGGCACTCCGCGTCTTCCGCTAGGCCGATCTTGTGCATGTGGTATTTTAATCTGCAGTGTCCCATGTACAGTCTCACTAGAGTTTTAAGGTGAACCCTTAATTGTCCCAGTAGTTTGACAGTACATTGTTGGTTCGGTGGGCTTATGACGTCCTTTGAGTGTCTAAGACCCGGAAGTCCATGCCAGTACCGAAGATTTTCTCTTTGTGTCCAAGCTGATATGAACTGCTTCCGTTCCATCAGATATACCGATGACCGGTTCCGGCCATGTGAATTTTGTTTCCGCCCCCCTTTTGGCAAGGAGGTCTGCGGATTCATTACCCTCTAGGCCGATGTGTCCAGGTATCCACAGTAGTGTAACTCATTGTTTTGACCCAGTTTGGTAAGCGCATCCTTGCAATTCCAGACGATTTTCGAATCGCACCGGACTGGATTTAAGAGCCTTAAGAGCTGTTTTGACTTTTTCCCGGAGAATATTTTAACCACGCCTGGCCAACTTCTTATGGGGATACTGGAAAAAGTGACATTTGACAATTATATATTGCCAGGGAATAAGTAGATTTCTATATTTTTCCATATTTTGCTTTGTAGTAACTTGGTAGTAAATTTCTAGATGGCGAAACGTCGATTTTTTTTTAACCAATGACAAGTGAGAATTATTTATATCCCTTTTTAACCATAAATCCCCGTGTGTGTTTGCGTTCGCACATTTTCTATTCTAGTATTTGGGTTGTAAGTGGTGACTTTGGGTTGACTGTTTTAAATTTGCGTTCTTATTTTTATTAAAATATTGTAGTAAGCCTTCTTCGATATTAAACCAAGATTCTTTGTAAATATCTTCGCAATGGCACCAACACAACATGTAGGCTGAAATATTCTTGTAATTATCCTTGTTGCAGAAACGCCTATAATAGTAAAATTGTAAGCACAGATTTTAAGAACAAAAGTTTTTCTTTCTTCGAGATCCCTTATCGTTAGAAGCTTGGAAAATTAAATGTACTTTAAGTCCCTCAAAAGATTGTAAAATGATGTTTGTGAGGATCGTTGTTCAAAATTAAATTATAAAATATTGAGGATCCTTCTCGCTTAAAATATGGAGCTGCTCCTTGGTCACCCTTTATGAATTCCATTTTAAAAGAACACAGTTACGGAAAATGTTACAATTCTTTTCAAAATTTACCTCTCGAACCATTGGACAACCCTAAAATTAAAATTTTAAATAATGTTATTTTCTACCTTTATTTACAAAATTTCAATTTCATGTTTAACTTGTCAGAGTAATCTCTTTTTAGTGGAGGTAACCGACAAGCATTTATGTGTAATTTTTAAAGAGTTTGATAACGAACGAAGGCTTAAATATGCTAGTGAAGCTTTAGTCAATCTTGTAGACAGACTACATGCTGATATTTACAAATATTTGGATGAGAATGTTTACAAGAATAAAATTGAAAATTTATTTAGGCAACGATATTTCGAACCTTACTGCAAGCTCTTTTCATTTGTTCAGACCGTAATTTTATGAAATATTTAACCTAACTTTAAAAATTTGTTTTTATAACATCTTAAAGAAAGGAAATAAATAGTTTTGAATCTAAAAAGAGTGCGATATACATAAAAATATAATACAAAAATTTAAACAATAATTTTTACCATTTCTTATAAATATTTATGTTTATTTTTCAGTTACCACATTAATTTAAATTCTTTATATATTTTTGCCGCTGTCTGCTTTTGTCTTTGCCAAATTAATAGCTAAATTCCCATATCATATTTTATATATTTTAGTCTGTTTTCAGCATGATCTCATCCAACCCGGTTGTGACAGTTTTAGAAGTATCTCATCCAACCCCGGCTGTGATAGTTTTAGAAGTTTTATTGTTAATTTTAAGAATATATTTTATTTTGCCTGTGTTATCTCAGGTATAAGAATTTATTTGTTATCAGAGAATATTTTTCATTTATTCTGAAATTTCATGTTTTATTTTTATGTTTTATTTGTTACTGTTATTTTTGGAATGTAATTTTTGTTGTTGTTTATTGAAAATTTGGGGCAAATGTCCCAAGATTTTCCTGGTTTTCTTAAAATATTTGTATTTATAACAAATTAATTTATAATATATTGTTAACAATAACATTTTTCGTTTGCTTTATTTTTTGCAAGTTTAAAATTTTACCCAATGGTACAAAGATAAAATTTTTGCTAAAATTTACTTAACAACTGCTTATTTATTAAAATAATCAGTTATTAAGTAATTATCTCAGCAAAAATCTTATTTTTGTTGGAATTGGGGAAAAATAACTTTGAAATAAAAATGTATAGTACTACCAGCGCATTCGCCTTTTTATTATGTGCTTTTATTAGTTGATTGTCCAGGCGTTTGTCGATACTGTACTGACAGAAGATAGCTGCTTCAGAAAGCACGAGGTTTGATTTCTACTAGTGTTTCTTCGTTGATTTTAACTGTCTTACGTGCAGTGCCGATCAACCAGGATCTAGCACACATCTCAATGGTAAGTATAGAATGAAGATAGTAATTATAGAATGAAATGCTTCCAGAGGTATTATTCCCCTTCTTACTTTCAAATATTTAGGTTCTGTATTAATAAACTACCTCTGACTTTCTTAAGGACATTCACAGTACGTTAGTACTTAAATATTAATATTTAAAACAAAGATGTTATAGGCCATATTTAAATGTGCCAATATGAAAGGTACAAGATGAAAATGATCTACCTAATGAAATCTATAAAAGATCTAAAACTACTGACTGTAAATTATTTGAGAGAACTTATATCCCATTATAATTTTATTATTTGTTCACTTAAAAAGACGTTAACATACCAATACCGGCAAATAAAAATTTCTCACACTTTTGTAAATAACAACATCTTTGTAACATTTTACTTTATATACATAATGGTCCCGTTCACTTTTCACGGTTAATGCAAAACGCATATAACATTTGAAATTGCATAAAGGTCGCCACACTTAAAACCCATTATTCCGCAATCAGCTTCGGTTTCTATAAGGAGTTAACAAGTACCCGTTGTGCCGTAATTTTATGGCATTATTCACGCATTTTTTAAACTATTTAATATATTGAAGGCGATATTTTTATGCGCAAGCTTAAACATTGGTAGAAAAATACATTTCTTTTTATAGAACTTTGAGTTTTGTGTAGTCACAAGAAATTAAATAGCTTTCGTCTTTTGCAAGTATTTAGTTAAAAAGAAGAAATAAAAAGTTCACAGTAAAGGCACATTAGGAAATTGTTATAGGCAGCAAAATAAATGAATAAAATAAATGACTACCTTTAAATTAAAAATATTCTTAGAACCCAGTGGCGGTTCACAATAAATCAATTAAAGTTTCGATTTATCTAAAATTTGGGGAACTATCAGTTTATAATAGGCATGAAGACAACATTTAAAAAATAGTAATATTGTATATTTGTAAAAAAAAAATAATTTATTTTTACAAAATATTAACTAATAATCTTTATTTTTTATAGTAGTCTGCCATGATAATCAGAGCAAATTACGCCACGACACTGTAAACGCTGTTTTGCGTCCTGTATATTTAAACAGTCTCTTTACTGTTTATCTGTTTTATTAAGTACTTTGTGGTTGCCAGCAATTAACTGCCCAGTTTTGAGTTACCAAAACCAAAATTTTAAGTTATGGAGCAAGGATTTACTTAAGCAAGTAGCTCTAAGTTGATCCAGAAGAGTTTTTTCATCAAAAAATAATTTTATTCAGCAGAATTCAAAATGTTTAAACCTCCATGTAAGTACATACAGGATTTTTTTGGTACACCCCTGAATTCGATTTTTTGATTTCTCGTAAAGTACTGCATTTAGACGAAAAGAATATTTAACCTAAAAAGGTTTTGTAAAAATACAAAATTTTAGTCATATTTTCTTGTAGCCTCCTGTATTTTTAAGATATTGACAAAAAAAATTTTTTTGGCCTAAATTTTAGGTTGGGACATAATATCGAGAGGGTTTTGCAATCTTGTTTAGTTCATTTAGTTTTTTTTTAAAAGAAAAATTATACCAATGCTTAAAATTTTTTTTAAAATTTAACCATTTCGGGGAATGCAAGAAAGTTTACGGCGACATTTTAACAAAAAAACTTAAAAAATTATAACTTTTATAGCTTTTTTCAACTAGCTAAGTTTGCTAATATCGGCTCACCCGTTTCGAAGATACAGGGTGTTTTTAGGAAATTTTAAAAAACCCCCACCCCCCACTTTATTTTTAGAGGTATAGAAATATTGTCAAGAAAAACAAAACTTTTAAAGATCAGAAATTTTTTTGATTGGTTAATATAGCGGAAATCACAGAAACATCATTTTTAGATTAAAAAATTGCAGTTACGCCCCTAGCCCATTTCGAAAATTTAAAAATATTTTCCGGGTTTTTTTCTCTTGACCTTTTTAGTAATAGCTTTTAAGGCCGCAAGCCTGGGCAACCCCTTAAACGTTGTTTGGTTTGTGGGGATTTTTTTTAAAATAAACTGTCTCAACGGACTCGTTGACTTTGGTTTCGGTTCGCTAGTGACGCGGTAAAATTGGAGCAAATCAGAAGAAAAATCGTTGGCCCGTATATGCAAATGTGGACGTGAATTGACCTTGGTTTTTTACATCGAGATAGGCAGGGTTTTCCTGTCCGACATTATTTTTATCGTAGTATCACCTACGTATTGGCATAATTATATTGTATTTCGTTATAATTTTTTATATCCAAAAAATGGATTGGAATAACACAGCTTTATTAGACTTAAAAAAGATTTCGTCGTCAGAAATGTTTACTTCAATATCACTAAAAGAGACCTCGACCAACTGTTTTTTTCCAAGGTGTTCGAGTGGTGTGGTAGCTAAGCCGTTGGTACATTCAGTTCCAACGTTGGTTGAATGTTTGTTGGTTTTTGGTTTTCCATTTTGTATCTTGAACCTTAAAATTAGCCTAATTATTTTTTGTTTTTTTTTTTTTTTAAATTTCTTATTAATTTATTTATTTCTAATAAATTGTTTCCTAAAATATGAAATCCTGGCGGTAAGGTGGCTTGATTTATTTGACAAAATGTGTGAAATAATAACTGATTATAAGCATTTGTGATCCGTACTTCTCGCACTCTATGTATTTATTACTTTGCCAATCAAGGAATCAGTTGCATGATTTATTTATAAAGCGTCATAAAAAATTTTTCCTGCTTCACATATTTTTTTCGTCAAACATGTTATGGTTTATTGCATTTTATAAAATAAATTAACTAATATTATGTCAAATAATTATATCTTTATCTATTAACAGGTTTCTGAATTTAATGATGATATTTCTTACAAACGTTAATGAACACAAGAATATTAATTTAAAAAAAAAAACCATGATTATGTTGCAGACAAAAAAATTTGCAAGTTGTCAAAGATACGAGGAAGGTTCAAATATAAAAGGAAATTTTACCTAATTTTTTGTTAGCTGCAGTGTTATATGATTTTTAATTATTTCTTCACGTATTTTTCCCCCCCGTTATTTTTATCTTTTTTTCAATTGTTTTATAATGCCACTTTTCGTCTTGACGGGGGGGCGCAATTTGCCACTTTTCAAATCTTTTTTAAAACCGGGTTTTTTCGAAGAGCTGGAAAAGCTACAGGTGTGAACCTTTTTTCCAAGAAAGAACCAAAAATCCCCCTTCAACTATGACCAATTCCTTTAGTTGTTTGGGGTAATGGAAAACATTAAATTCCCCAAAACTTAAAGTATTTAAAAAACCCAAATTTTGCATGAAGGCACGGAATTTTTTTTTTTCCAAAAGAAACAACCCCGTTTTTTTCCCTTTTTTTCTTCCCCAACTGGCAAGCCCCCCCTTAAGGGTTTTTTTTAAAAAACCCCAGTTTTCTTTTTTCAAAGGGGGGTTTTGGCCCAAAATTTTTGGGGGTTTTTATTCCCCAAAAGGCCCAAAAATTTCTTTTAAAAAATTTTTGTTTTTGGGGGTTTCCCCCAAAAATTTTTTTTCCCTTTTTCCCATTTTTCGAAACAGATATTTTTGGATCTTAAACTAATATTGGGTTGGGGTGCCATTTAAAAGCCAGCACCCCCCAAAACAAATCATCTTCACCCGCAAAAAATAAAAACCCCCCTTTTATATGAGGGCCAAGTTCTACAGAATAATTTTTAACCTTGTTGGCGTTACTTTTTAAAATACCAACTGGGATAAACATATTAATCCCTGGGGGAACAACTTTAAAAAAATTTTAATTCCTTTTCGAGCAAAAGTTTTTTTTCCCTTTTTAATCTATATACTCTGATGTATCCCGTCGATCCTTTTTAAAAATTTTTGGGGTTCTTACCCCCGGGAAATGGCTTTTTCCCAATTCTTATTATTTTTTATTTTTTTCCCCAAGAGATGTTCGTTTTAAAAATGATTTCATTTTTAAAAAAAAAGTTTCCCTTTCCCTTCACCTATCGACGGATAAAAGTAATTTCACGGCTTGTGCTTCAGGAGTTGGCCAGTAAAAATTCCCCTTTTGGGGGAGCTCCTAACGGGAATACGTAGTACCTTTCTTATGCATTTTTTTCAGTTAAACCCTTTTCCCACGTAGTTTTTTTTCCTTTTTTCCCCAATCTCCAAATATGTGAATCAATGCCCCTTTTTTCCACCCCTTTAAAATACCCAACGGAACCTTAGTACTAAGGCCTTTAGGATTCGTGAATAAAAAAAAACATCAAAATTTTTTTCAAATTTTGAGCGGCTTCCCATTTTCTTTGTGGGCACTATGAACTTCATATTTTTTATGCTTGCGTAACAAATGCACCCACGTTTCCCTTGCAGGTGAGTAAGGAATTCTAAAATTTTTTCACCTTTATCTTGGTATTATCTGGAGATGGTCGGTAAATCGCTTTTTTTAAGTGCCATATAATAAACCGATTCAGAACTAAAATGAACCTTTAATATTGTTTTTAAAAACCAGATATCCAAAAAATTTTCCGGGGTTTCCGGGGGGGTTTTCTTACCGCAAACGACTTTTTTCAGTTAAAAAAATTTTTGTTCCCTTTTTTTAACCTAGCTTTTTTGATTTTTAAAATTTTTTTTTTTAAATTACTAAGTAAAAAAAAAAAGAAAAAAAGGGGGAAAAGGGTTTATGGGTTAAAAAAAACCACTTTTTTAATTTATTTTTAAACGAAAACCCTACTTTTAAGCGTGTATTTCTTTTTTAAAAAGTTGTATCAGTATAATATATTTTTTTCCTTTTTAAAAATTTGCTAAGAATATTATTAAAAAAAAATTTTTTTGTGACATTACAATTCCCCCCCCTTTTTTTAAATTCATAAGTTTTTGCAGTTTTGTTAAAATATCAAAAGTTTAAAACGGGGCCCCAGTGATTTGGGGGTTTTAAAAAATTTTCAAAAGGGGAATTGTTTTAAAAAAATTTTGGTTTTGGGGAAAAATTTAAAAAAGGGGGGATTTTGCAAGGGTTTCCTACTAAAATCATTGAATAACACTGGGGGAAAGGGGGGGTTTTTTTAAACATTCTTTAAAAACCCCCGTTAACTTTTAACAATTGCTAAGTCCATTTTTTTTAAAATTTTAAAAACCGATCATCACCGGTCTTTA
>JAHBCN010021195.1:0-14317 GCA_019359885.1 Listronotus oregonensis | reverse complement strand
ACATGCCTTATTCTACTGAGGTTTCCCATTTTTCCTCGTGTTTGTTTCGGATCCATTCCGGTTTGCCTTCGTGCTGTGGTTTTGGTCACCCCAAGGACAGATTTTCCTCCAAAATATGGTGTGGATGATCAATGTCTCGCTAGCTCTTATTAACGCAATGTAAATCCACCTAAGACAAGGTCCTATCTACCCAAATAGACCGTCAAAGAAGGAAGGGATTTCATACTATCCCCTTTTTAAATGGTAAATATTGATTATACATTAATCATCTAGTAATAGGTTCTACAATTTATAAATAATTTACTAAACAATATTGTGGCAGAAAATCCAAAAAAATTCCGACAAGACATTATTTTTCAGCAAGATGGAGCACCACCATTATTTTCTGGTTGTAGAAAGTATCTTAATGCCAATTATCTAAATGGATGGATCGGTCGTCGGGGTTTTTGACAGATGGCCATCTAGGTGACCAGACCTAACCCTTGTAGATTTTTTTTTGTGCATCATCGATGCATGTGCAGAAATAACCCTGGAAATGCTGCACAACGCAACGTCAGAGAAGAATTTACAAAAAGAATGTTCATATGCCAAGAAGTCGAAGGTGGACAATTTTAACACCTTTTAAAATAAACTTGCATTTTTGTTAATTTCTCTTCTATTAAGCCATATCTCTGTAATTGTGTCGTGTATTGTAGCTTTGCCAATAGATTCAACAATTTTTTTGGGCATTGTTTATTATTAAATTGACTATCACTAAGCAAACATTTTAAAATTTGACAAAAATATCAAAAATAAAGCGAGTAATTTTTACAGCAAAAAGATGGTTTGAAGAAATAATTGAAAATTGGAATATTGAAACAATACTGGGAAAATAAAAATTGATGCTAATACAAAAGCGGTTTGACGCAAGAATCTACAAAGTTGTGGCTATATTCAGAATGTAAAAACCTTTAAAAAGAGGTATCACACGACCCCCTTTTACATTAAAAAAAATACGTTGATGACGTGACGTTGTTGCGGTGACACTTACAGCTGTCATTTTTATGTAGGTTGTCATCATTTTGTTGGTCATGCTAACATCCCAAATTTGGTTTAAATATCTTCACCACTTCGGAAGATATAAGGGGGAAACGGACTTTAGTTCTCACTTTATATCGATTAGATGGCATAATGAATATAATTGTTTCACAATAGCAATTTTTGGCACTTTCTGGGTGTATTTTCTAGTCAATAAACCGCAGTCATCCTGTTAAACCTATCAATGAATGGTAACCACATAATCACTTTTTAAAAGAACATAATGAATGTGAATGGGTGGGTTTTCTTCGATTTTCCAACGGTCCATAAAACAGGATGTTTCAGAACTTACCTCAGAGTATATTTTATGTTATTTTCCAAAAGAAGCTGTTTTTAAAATACTCCTAGATCCCCATATCCCCCAGATCGCGCAGAACGAATTCTGCGAACGCTGTCTATTACTTAATTTCGTCAATCGTGCCCAGATTTGAAACTTAACCACGACTCATTTAAATACAGGCAACGTAATTCAGCAGTCAAATTATACGAAATTAATTGCTAAAAAGTTTTCGTATGTTTTGACGGTCACGGGATGTCTCGTCGTTTATTGGTCGGTCCGTGCATAACATGAAGTTCACAGGGGGTTTTTTCCCAGATTTGCAAGAGGAATAAAATGTCCTTATTAAGATAGTTGAATAAAGATGACTCATTTTTTATTGTCAGTGAAAGATTGTATTTTTAAATTTAAGTATGAACATTTTTCGTTAATACAAACAGTTTTTTTCACGTTTTCAAAACCGGTGCACCTCATAACTTCAAAACTACTGCCCCGCGATCCTTTTAACACTATTTTTGTACATAATTAACGAGGTATTGCTGAAAAGATTTTTTTTTTAATTGTTAATATATTTTATTTTACAGTAACAAATTAGCCAATTTTTTTCGCAAAAATCATGTTTTTCACTTCAAAGTGTTCCCATAAAGTGAAAAATTAAAATTTTAAAAAACCCTCGTAGCGTTACCTGGGGTAAGAGATTATCTAACGAAAAAACTTTGGTTTTTTGACTTTAGATGATTCATCCCCTAGTTATGAGGGCCTTTGTAATTCTATTTTTTTCCGAGACGCTACCAAATAATTGCTGCCATTGCCATATTTTTAATATTTCTTCATGAAAATTTTAAATAATATTCTTCGAATGTTATACTTTAAAGTAGTACTAGTTTTTGTAAATAGATTTTAACTGTGTGGTCCAAAAAAAATCGCTAAAATGTGCTTTTCTTTTGCACGAATTAACCTTACTCCCCCCCTTAAAATGCAGGCAGAATTTTATTCCATGTATTGAACTGGAAAAAGAAGAAGAGATCATGCCAAAAACTCATATTCTTTAATGCTGGGAAAGAAGTTATTCCCAAAACCCTTACGTAAAGAAAGGGTCAAGTTTATATCGAAAAATATCGACCTTCTAAAGTACTAAGATCTAAAGTTAGACGATGTTTAGTCCACAATTTGATTTTAAATAAATTAGATAACCAACAGATCCTTCTTGTCTCTCTCTCTCTGTCTAGGGTACATAACTAAGTACCTACCTCTTATGTGTGTTGAATCAAACGTTCAAATGCCAATAGAGGTGGAACCATAAACAATTAGCTCGATATTTCAAGACAAAGATGACAAAACAACAGCGATGTCATAAGTACGTAACCACAAATAAGGGTGCGCAGCAAACTCCCTTTTTTTTTTCTGTTTGTTTGTGAAAGCCAGAACTAAATCGGCTGTTCCCAAATACAAATGATTTGTGGCTGCAGCAAAATGGTGCACCGCCCCATTATGCGGTTTTGGTGGCTTTCTTGGACAGACTTTTTTCCCGATAAAGGGATTGGGCGAAGAGGATCAATCAAGTGGCCAAAGGTCGCCAGATCTCACTTCGCTTTTTTTACGGGGATACTTAAAAGTAGAGTGCAAAAATAGACCACAAAATATCGATGAACTCAAAAACGATACGGATCGAGATGGCGCAGATACCTCGAGTTCTTCAAAACCTTCAGGATGACTTCGTAGCTCGCTATCTCATTTCTCTGAGGGTCATCAATTTGAGCATATGATTTAAAAACTGGTTTTTTATTTCTAAACAAGAATGGTAATTGAAATAATAAAAATATTTGACTTACAAACGTCATTTTTATAAATATACGGGGTTTACGAAATAATGAATTTATTACTTTCATTTGCCATAATATATATATATATATATATATATATATATATATATATATATATATATATATATATATATATATATATATATATATATATATATATATATATATATATATATATATATATATATTTTAAAATTTTTCATTGATTTGCACGATGTCTTTATTTTTTGGGGCCGTTGCTAAAAACTTTCGAATACGTCTAAAAACTTATTTTCCAAATTTTGGGGCGAAATTCAAAGTTAACCCGGTGCGAGTCTCCGTTTTTGCAAATGTGCCCACTATTATTTCAGAGTTTTTAAGGAGATATCAAGAAGATCCAGTAAAAAATTTACGCGATCTTTCCAATTATATGTTTTACGGCGCGAACACGGTCAACCTTTTCGTTTTTCTCAATTAAGATGTCTTTGAAAATTAAAAAAGGGGAAAAAAAAAGGGGAAAAAATGAAAAAGCTTCCTTTACTGTTTAAAAAATTTATTGGTTTAAATTGTTTTCCCATCGTCAAGTTGTAGTCAGAGTTGTGGAGAAATGAAAGAGCTTTAAGATGAAAAAAACTCGTGTGATTTGGTTAAGATAACTCCAAGATCGGGGAGTGCTGAAATTGTGCAAATGCAAACAACATCTATTCCGGGTAACGGGTTTAATGACTCATGAAACGAACTTCTGGGGTAAATTTCAATTTTCCAAACTTTTTTGAAGTTCTGAAATATAGATAAGTTGTAAGTAAATATGTATGGACATTAAAGTTATTAACTTGCAGGTAAAATTAACCAGCTTAGAAAATGAAAAAAAAATTATTGAACTTAGATATATAACTTTTCTTCTTAAACAATATAATGTGAAAATAAAATATTCTTTTCATTCACAAAAATAAACTTTTGTCCTTAAATTTGAAAAAAATTATAAATAACATTAATAAATATATAAAATTTTTTGTACATTAGCTCATTAAAAAGTTCAAATTTAACAATTTGTATCTGTACTTTTTTTCCTTTTTTTGTTAATTAATTTTTTCAGAGTTTCTACAGTTTTTTTTTGGAATAAGAAGAACCTTTTTTCTATTAAAATCAAAACTGTGTATTAAATTTTGATCCCTTTTCGCTTGCAGTAAGTGCCCCGATTAAACTTTCGATAAATGTACGAATCGTTCCGCAACGTCGTTTTGTAACTTTAAAGCTTTCACTTTCTGCAATCCGCAAGATATCCTTCATCCCGCAACCACGACAAGGGATTCTTTTTAAAATTGTGAATATATTCATCAAAGTAAAGAATTTTTGGGGTCCCTTGTACTTAATTTTTTTTAAACTCAATTCAGGGATTGTCTCTGGGGGAATGTAATTCGATAGCCTTTGGTCTGTCGACTTTCCTGCTCCAACGACCCGGGCCATGCCCCTTCTTCTGGGCAATACTTAAGCGCATCAAAAAAAAAAAAAAAAAAAAATCAATCATGCTCGAACAAGTATGCCCAAGAAGTGTTTTTATGGCAATTGGATATTATTCATTAACATTTTGCCCATATCTCTTAATCGCTTTTAATAAGCTGATGTCATTCTCTGGAGCCGCGTAGCTGGGTTTACAAGTAAACCAGAATTCCATGTATATGTCTATTATAAAAAAATTACAAATTTGTAAAGCGAAAATTTACCCCAAAGTTCGTTTCATGAGTCATTAAATCCGTTACCCGTAATATTGATGTTGTTTGCATTTGCACAATTTTAGTACACCCCCCGTATCTTGGGGTGATCTCAACCAAATCACACCGGGTTTTTGCATCTTGCCCTTTCATTTCTCACAACCCTGACCACAGCTTGTAGATAAATACAAATTTTAACCAATAAATTTTAAATAGTAAAAGTAAAAAATTTTCATTTTTTGTCATTTTTTCAATTTTTCCTAAATTTGGAAGATATGTTGATCGGAGAGAAAAACTAATAGTTTCATTGTGTTCAACAACCGCAAACATAATTAGCCTATGATCTAGTCAATTTTTTGCCCTCATCTCTTGATATCTCCTTAAACATGCTCTGAATAATAGTGGGCACATTTTTTCAAAAAAGAAGACTCGCACCGGGTAAAATTTGGGAAATTTTGCAACCAAATTTTGGGAAAAAAAGTTTTTTGACGCATTCGAAAGTTTTTAGCAATGGGCCTCAAAAAAAAAAAAAATTTTATATATATATATATATATATATATATATATATATATATATATATATATATATATATATATATATATATATATATATATATATATATATATATATATATATATAAACAATACCCCAGATGGGAGTTTTCCTTTTTTAATGTGATTAAGCTCCAAATATGGCCCTGTCAAACTCGTTGGGTGACTTGTCTTTTGGTTTGCTCTATAAACCCAAACTTAAAACAATAAATACCACACAACCACGAATTAAAAAAAAAAAGCCATTCATAAACCCATAAAGATCGCACCGCCACAACTTCTGCACCTCGGGAAAGCGGAATCCCCGAACGGGGGACCATCTGAAATCCATAACAAAATTATGACCTGTTATAACTTGTCCGATCGTATATGACGCATTTAGGGCTTGTTAAGAACGGTAAAATGCTTTATGAGGATTTGGATTGAAATTTTTTTTACGCCTGGGTCGGAAATTTAAATGGAAGACAAAATTCCCCAAACAATGAATAAGTAGAGTAATAATAAAATGACCGCCTTAAATACAGTTTATTTGGATCAAAAAAAACGCCACAAATATCTTTTTGCCTATTAAAATACCCCCTTTTTTTCAGAAGAAATTACTTTCAGCGTAATTGGAATTAAAGCTTACGTTTGGCCCTTTAACTTTAACGTCATACAGTTTGTGACGACACGAGTCTGCTGAGTTCAATAAAGTTGGCCGTCCATATTTTGACCCATTTGATCGCGAATAACTTTTGAACAAATAAAGATATCAAGATGCGCTTTTCGCAAATATACTTATATTTCTTAAGTTTATTCTCGTATCTTTACTATTTTTATGTGACATTCCATTAGCTAAAAACAAAATGGCCGATTTTCCGATATAGGACAACTTTGTTATTTTAAATGGAACACCCTGTATATGTTTCAATTTTTTTTTAAATTTAATTTTTCCCCCTTTAAAAAATGTAAACGTTTATGTTATCTTAAAAAATAACGCATTTATTGACCTCCAAAGAATTGACTGTATGTCGAATAGGAATATTATTTTAAAGGATTTTTGAAAAGTCGCCTGTGGAAAAAAAGGGTTATCTCGTTTCCATAACAGCAAAAACCTCATTGTCAGCCATTGTTGGTCATTTTGACAAGTTATTTTGAGCGCAAAATGTTCTCGTTAAGCAAAAAAGGGAAAAATGTGTTATTATGTTTGCCAAAACCAAATCAGTAAAGAAACCCGAGATTTAGAAACATGTTTAATAAAGCTCCACCCACAAAAATTCAATTAAAATCTGGTACAGAAAATTCTGGAGTACAGGATCTTTAGCCCGTAAAAAAGAAATTAATAAACAATGAGAATTTGCTAAATAAAACGTTACAAATTTTTGGAATAACTCAGGAAGATCAACATTGTCAACAAGAAAATCTCAAGTTCAGTCCATATTCCTAAAACTACAGTACAAGAAATCATGAAAAAAGAACTTAAATTAAAGCCATACAAAATTCAAATGTTACAGAAATAAAAGAAACTGATTTTCCACAAAGGGTGGAATTTTGCCAGGGGAATTCAAATTTAGTAAGGAACAATATACATTTTTGGATAGACTAATAATGTCAGACGAAGCCACATTTCACCTCAATGGAAAAGTAAATAAGCATAACTGCAGGTTTGGGCAACAGAAAATCCTCGACAATATAACGAACACGTTAAAAGATTCGCCAAAAGTCACAAAACTGGTGTGGTATGTCAAAGCAAAAAAATTTATGGGCCATTTTTTCATGAACCAACTGTAACCTCTTGGGCTTACGTTGATATGCTGGAAATATTTTTTTTCCCCAATTCCCAAAAAAAAAATCTATTGAATTTCGTCTATTTTCAACAAGATGGGGCTACACCACATTATGCTAACATTACCAAGGATTCACTGACCAACGTTTTGGAAAACCCGGGGGATTGGAAGAGGAGGCCCTATTTTGCCACCTCGTTCACCAGATTTGACTGTTCAGATTTTTCTGTGGGATATGTGAAAGAGAGTGTTATAGTCCACTTCCCCAAAATTTAGAGCAATTAAAAATTAATATCAAAAAAATAATAGAAAATATTCCTGAAGAATTTTTAGTCAATACTTTTAATAAGTTTTCAATTTAAATAAGTGCGTCGAAGTCGGCGGAAGGCATTTTCACATTTACAGTAGTTTTTAAAAGTAATGTAACCTTATTGTAACTATTATTTTGTGAATAACTAAACCTTTGGCGACCCTTTTGTTTTGTAACATAGGAAGCAATTTTGTTAAATAATATTGTTGGTCGACATGCAGTCAATTTTTCGAGTCAATAAATACGTTGTTTTTTGAGATAACCATAGCTTGTGTTACATTTTTTTTAAAAGGGGGAAAAATTAAATTTTGAAAAATAAAACATATACAGGGTGTTCCATTTAAAATAACATAGTTGTCCTATAATGGAAAATCGGCCATTTTGTTTTTGAGTAATGGAATGTCACAATAAAATACGTAGAGAATAAACTTTAAAAAAAAATATAAGTGCATCTGCAAAAACCGCATCTTGATACCTTTATTTGTTCAAAGTTATTCTCGATTAAAATGTCAAATATGGCCGGCCACCCCCGTATTAGTTCTTTTGTGCCTTTTTTTTATTTTTTTTTAGACAAAAAAAATTATAGGTTTCACTTCAGACGCACAAAACAATGCAAAACTTTTGGTAATAGGTTAGGGTCGCTTAGTCGAGCGGGCGTTTATGGAAAGAAAATACGTTTCGTAACTAAATTTCCTACTAGGTAAATATGTAAAATTGGAACATAGCCTCATTGGCCTGTGTCGTCGAGGCATTATGAATAGATGTGGTTTACTCCTGGTGAAGTCAATATCGTTTTGGCGCAAACAAAACCGCATACACTAGTCCGAAGCAGAAATTATTTATAAAGAAACCCAATAGTAAAGGAAAATTTAAAAAAAAAACTGTTATAATTCTAAACTACCGTAAAAAATCGGTCAAGCTTCGGTAAACAACAAATAGTATAATACACTAAAATCTTGGACTTCCATTGTTTTATTTGTTATTTGATACACAACGTTTCGTAGTGATGTATCTCAAGCGTTTTTTAAGTGATAACCAAAACTATTCTTAAAAGCAAGACCTTATATTGATTGATTGATTGATTGATGACATAAATACAAAGTTGAGGTTTTGTCCGCCCCGACACTGCAGCCTACAGGGCTTGTTGTATCTCTTGTGTATTGTTTCAGTTAAAGTTTGACACCTTAGACAGGTGTAGTAGCCCTTTTACTGTTCTTTTCTGGTCTCAGCCTCCTGGTGGTTAGTGTCCACCATGAAGTTTTATTTGTTCTCCAGTATGTAAGTGCAGGGCACTTATATATGATGTGAGCTGTCTCTTCCTCTTCGTCATAGTCTGCAAATGGGTTCTTCTCTATAGATGCCCATAGTGTGCATATGTTTTCTTAGGGATTTTCCCGGTTATTAGTCCTGTCACTATTCTAATCTGATTCTATTTTTTTTAGTAATTACTTGTCAATGCTTTCGATGGTGAGTCCAACATTGATTTACTGTGATTGCCTTGGAATGTGGTTCCAGTAGATTTATGTTGTGTCTGAATCCACCGAGTCATGTACCCAGAACCGAGGCTTTTGGTATTCAAAAACAGGTTTAGGACCACAAACATTGCCAGCCTCGCCGGCCGGGGAGTCTGCATTTTCTTTTGCCCTGTATTCCCCTGTGTCCTGGCACCCAAAAAAGTGTAACTTTGTTGTGGTTAGCCAGGTTTAGGAAGCGAAAGACAGTTCAAACCAACCTTGAGTTGATTGTTGGGATGCCAAAGCAGGGCCCTTGATTATAAAGAGAAACCCTGGACTCATTTCCCAATGCGAATAAATTAACTTTCCGTTGTTCACCAAAGCTTGACCGATTTTTACGGTTCAGCAACGGCAGCCAGATATTCGGAATGTCGACACTAGGTTTGCTTAAATACATTTTGGTTGTTTGCAATTTTAAGCTTCTTTCCATTCCAGTGGGTTTTTTATGAAAAATTTTTTGCTTCCGACCATTGTATGGGTGTTGTTTGCCCAATGTGTTCGGCAATCCCTGATTTCGACGTTTCACCTCGTTCCGTATGTTTTTTGTGTTTTTAACTCTAACTTCAGTGGTCTTTTTGTTTCCCGATGTATACCCCCAAATTCACAGGGAATTTGGTAGATACAGTCATTTTTTGAAACATTTGCCCGGTCTCGCCTTGGTAAAAATACTTCTCAGATGGTTTGGGTTTTAAAATGCTGTTTTAATTTTTAAACCTATTTGCTATTCTGGGAAACTTTCTGAATTCCTTTAATATACGGTAGTCATAAATATTTGATCTGTGTCGGGGTCTTATTTAAATTAGAGTTTCTTTTCTTTTCTTGACATTTATTGATTGTTTCCTTAAACCCAATCTCTAATAATATATAACAAATAGTATCATATAAGTAGTAGCATTAAGTGTGGTTTTTAGATTTTACTTGAAAACGGTTCAGGGTGTTTCCCCCCTATTATAACTTCGTTGTTGTTTAACATAAAGGTACGAGATTTTGCATGTAAATTCAAATAGTATTGTAATTGCTTGTTTTAAAAAAATTAAGAAGTTATGTCAAGTAGTTTTTGAGATACTTTATTTTGAAAAAAGCATATTTTACTACTAAATGACTCATTGCTGACCCAAATCACTCAAAAAATTTACTTTTAAAAAAACAAAATTTTTGTTAAATGGGTTTTTTAAAAAAAAACTAAAGGAAAAATTCTGAAAATTGCCCTTTTTTAAATTTTCTTTTTTTTTTCTTAAAACTCACTTACATACATTTAAGTATCTATAAAAAGAATACACCTATGTGAATTACATACTAAATTCATACTTTTAGTGGAACGAGAACGAATTTATGATAGGGGAAATGTGCTTTTAAATCTATATTTAATTTTTAGAAGAAAATAAGACAGACGGTACTGTGTACCTACCTAATTTAAATCATTCGTACACATATTATCGTCGATCGCCTTAAAAATAATGGCCTCAGTCCGAATTAACATTAATAAGTATTTCAAATATGGCCAACACGAACAACAATCGTAACCTTGCATTTGTAATCGAATGATGCATTATGTAATCGGTCTAAAATCGAAATCTCATCAGGAGTTCCGATTTGTTCATTAAAATTTCAAAGGTGGAAGGTTCAAATACGATCTCAGCTGTGTAAGTGAATACAGGATTCGTTTTTATAGAAAAAAATATGATATACGAAGTTAGTTTAAAAATGACCCGAGTGCCACACCACCCTTATCATAAAGTGATTCTAATAATAAAACATAGTGTCAATAACACTAAAATTTTGGATTTGCATTTGTTAATTGATACACAACGTTTCGGTTAGTGATGTATCTCCAATCGTTTTCAAGTGATAACTAAAAACAGTTCTTAAAAGTTATGACCCAATTTTTACGATTCAGCAACTGCAGCCAATTATTCGGAAGGTCGATACTAGCCGTGCTAAATACATTTTGGTTGGTTACAATTATTACAGCTTCTTTAAATTTCCTTTTTTTTCTGTGGGTTTCTTTAAGAATAATTTTTGCTTCCCACCATTTTTATGCGGTGTTGTTTTGACCATGGTTTTTGTGTTTTTTTAACTCTAATTTCAAATGGTCTTTTTGTTCTCCCAGTGTATACCTCACCACATTTACAGGGAATTTGTTGGATTCAGTCATTATTTAAAACATTGTTGGAGTCTTGTTCAAGTTAGAATTTTTGTCTTATTTTGATATCTGTAGATTGTTTCCTTAACTCACTGAAGCCGTATAAGATCCCTAGTTGTCTTAGTTATTTCATCTTGCAGGGATTCCTTACTGTCACATAATGTCACTGCACGGTTATACAGAGTGTAACTTAAATATAGAACGCTCGAAATACCTCCCACACCGTTTATCCAATTTTTATGAAACTATCCCAAGTAACACAAGATGGTCCTTTATATCATTTTCTTCTTTATAAAAGCTTTATAAAGGCGTCCAAAGACCTTTAATATATTTATAAAAGTGTTATTTTACACTAAATAGTTTTTTAAGCAATATGGCTTTTTAATATATTTGTAATAGTTGTAAAAACTTTCTTAAAGCTAATTAATATATCTTTTATATACTTGCTTTAACAAGACTTTATAAAAGTGACAACCCCACCTGTTAGAGAGTTTTCAGCGTTTTATCTGCATAATTGCTTTATAAGCTACCATATAAAGCACAAATAAAACCTCAATTGTGCCATTAATTTAAACCTTTTTATAAAACCCTTATGGAGTAATTTGCGTATGTTTATCCCAATGCTTTATAATTAACGCCATTATAAAGGTATTTTTTAAATGCTTTGTTGATGTGTTTCATACTCATAACTTTCTAAGCAAACATGCTTTATTACTGGAATATTGTAGTTATTTAAAAGGTTTTTTTAAGTAGTCAGCAACGAAATAAAATTTCTATAAAGCAGGCATACCCAGCGGTAAGTCATTCGGATATTTTGTCGTGTGTTTTCTAAGCTAAGCTAAACTTATTGAAATTGACAATGACGAGAAACGGGAAAACTAGCTATTAGAATTAGAAAATTAAATCTTAACCGATGACGTGCTTTTAAGAAGTCGGTACACCTACTGAAATTTAAAAAAAATATGTATTTTTTATTAAATAGATACGAAAATGAGCCAGGATGTTTCAGGTTAGCTATATCTTCTTAAAGCACTTAGTAGCTATATTAAATAATAGGCTACCAAACATTTTACCGGTAGATCCGCGGATACTGCTTAGCACTCCACGCAAAGTATTCGTTGCCGGTCTTTTGGGAGTTTACACGTCAGCCGTATCGGCGATGAGATTGCAGTTCGCACAGGCTATTTTAATAAGAAAAATGTATAATGAATGTTTTAAGCAATTAAGCCGAAACGACAAAAACGTTATATCTACAGAAATAGTTAAAATTATTAGATAAGGAAGTAATGCATGCAATAAATCTTAAAATAAATAAAGGTACATCAAACGTGCAAATAGCCACTAACTGTTTAATAACGCAATAATGTGTTGTAGCACCCTTATAGAGCCAAAAGAGATATAACAACGCGATTAGCGCCCTCTGGACATTATTCGAAGTTCTAGAGGGTCGCACTAATTCTTTTATAAAGCTGTTATAAAGCAAATCCATAAAAATAAAACTTTTTTAAAAGGGCCCTTTTTAAATTTAATATTTCGCAACCATTGCCATTCTGACCAGTTTGCACGTCGCCATTTAATTTTTCTCAGGATGTTAGGGGCGCCATTGTTGCATAAAGCAATTAAATTGCGTATTATTCCTTTCATCTCTAACTAGTTTTTGTTTTAATAATTTTTTCGGGATTAAAGTATAGAAATTTAACATCTAGTAACATTTTAAAGGTTAAAAATAAAAAACGACATAAACAATAAATGTTTGATATAATTTTTTTCAATCCAATTTTTAATTATTTTCAAGGCGCTTTGATAAATATAGAGCTAAAACTATATATTTTACGAAAAAATCCATCGCAAGTGAATTTCACATTCTGCATATGCGAAACTTTCCTAAAATGAGTTATTTTTTTTAGGTGTATATATGTATATCGTAGATCAGTCTGCTTTTATTTCCAGTCGTGTTCAATAATATAAAAACAATCGGCAAGGGCGACAACCATAAATACCTTTTTTAAAAACAATTTTTTTCCAAGTTTACTTATGCAACTGAAATAAAGTATTTATTCAGCAAATTGCTGTCAACTTGCTACCGGCTAGTGAAAAATGCGCATGTCTGACAAGCTGTTTAATCGAATATGTAGCTATCTACTGACATTGCTAGAGTATCTATAAAGTACTTATATATCCGTTTTATTACTGATTAATTTTGTACCATAATAAACCTTATTTATAATGATAAATTATAACGCTTTAATAAATTAGCTGTATAAAGTGCGCCTATTTTGGGTATATAAACACTATGTTAGGTTTGAGAGAACGTTGTATAGAACAAATAATAAAACATTGCGCTGGATAATTTAGTGATGTAGCAGTTCTCTCAGCTTTTAAAAAGCAAGTTGTGTTACTTGGGATGTACTTATAGGTTCGAAATTACGCCGGATCGAATGGTGAGCTCCGCGTCGTTACCAAGTTTACCGTTTTTCTGAAATCGAAGGAAACTTTGTTTTTTTAAACCGAACACCCTGTATTTGGTTCAGTTTTTGAGTTCTGCTTAAAATTGTGTATATTTTTTGTAAAAAAGTATTTTTTTCTAACGATAACAGTTTCTGAAAAAAATAAGATAAAAGTAATACTTAATGTATTTTACCTACAAATACAAGAATAAACAATACAGAAGGCAATAACTTAACAACAATAAACAAAACAAAATTTAATCAGATGCTTAAAATGTTGCCCATTTACTTCTGGGCAATAAGCTAAGTTCTGCGTAAAAGCATGTAAAACATTTAGAAGGCTGGCAGTTTCCTCAATTCTCCTACATTCTGCTGCTATCCTTAACTTTAAACCATCAATGTCAGTGGGCTTGGTTTTAAAAACGACATTTTTTAGGTGGCCCCACACAAAATAATCGAGGGGCGACAAATCCGGAGACTGAGCTGGCCACTCGATTGTGCCCCTACGTCCAATCCATCTTCCAAAAAAAACATTATTTAGATACTGCCGAACATTACGGGCATAGTGAGGTGGGGCTCCATCCTGCTGAAACCATATTTCGTCACTTGGTGCTTGATTATTGCCTAAAATATAATTTTAAAATAATAAAAAAAAATTAAAGTATTACTTTTTTTACTAATGGGAAAATTTGTCGGACGAGCCGTAGGCGAGTGAGTAGT
>JAHBCN010021194.1:0-14463 GCA_019359885.1 Listronotus oregonensis | reverse complement strand
TTTCGGTGACAAGTCTACCATCGTTATGAAGACTAACCTAATTGAAAAATAAAATAGAAATTAAAACTAAATTTGTAAAAATTTTGTTATAAAATTTAGAAAATTCTTAGAACTTTTTTAATATTTATTTTTAATATCTATTTATTTATTTTTTTAATATCATAAACATTAAAAAAGTTATTGGAATTTTCTTAATTTCTTAACAAAATATTAATTTCTACTTATTTTTTAATTCAGTTAGTCATGATAACGAAGATAGACTTGCCACCGAAACGTAGTTAAGTGTTCTGAATCTTTTGGTTTTTAAGGGTTTTTTCCTTTTTCTGTTTCAGGCGATCTGCCAGTTTTAGGGTTCCAGTTGCTATGCCGTACGTATATTGTTTGGTTCATTGTATTAATTGCATATCGTATTGCCATTTGTGCGTTGTGATTTGTTTGTGTTTTCCCTGGTGGTAATTAAAATTTGTATACTTGTTAAAATGTCGGGAAATCTATGTCAATATTATGACTGCCGAGTGAGTCGAAGAGCAGATAAAGTTAGGCTTTTTCATTTTCCCACAAGAATAGTACACTATGTGGGCAATGAATTATAAACTGTGGTGAGTATTAATCTATGCATATTAAAACTCTTTAGACTAATAAATACCTATAATAATTATATGATCGACGCCTAAAATTTAATCGGTGTTTAGAGTAATCTTTTGCTAGTTATTTATCCAAATATTTGATAGTTAAGAGAGTGACCGCAAAAATCGCTTAAAAACTGCCTGTTTTTTCACAATTCATTTTGGAAGAGCATTGCTTTTCGTCTTTTGCAAATTTTTAAAATCACCCCTACTTAGGGGTTGGATAGTTGCAAAATCTGAAAAATTGCAAAAATAGCAGTAGTATTAACTTAGTTATTCTCACTGCAATTTTTGATTTTTAATGGACAAGGGAAAAATGAAATATACATTTCCATCCCTGCAAAGGTTGTAAACCAACCCCCCATGGACAATTTTCCCTTAAAATATATAAAATCATGTGCAACTTCAAAAATTGCAGAAAAATAACAGATTTTTCTGGACATGTCTAAATGTATATGATAGTCAACCACCCTTTTCTAAGGGTAAAACTACCCTTATCGTAGAAAAGAATGAAATAAATACTTTACTAACAAAAAAGTCGATTTTTCATCCAAGTAAAATTTTGTTAGAAAAATCTTAAAACTGTTATATTTAAGTGCATAGCTTCTTTTAAAAAAAGCGTTATTTTTTCATCCAAGTATATAAAGCAGATGTACCTATATTTTTCGAGTTCACTTTTAACCAAAACCACCCCTGCAATGGGGTAAATTCATTTCGTAAAATTAAGAAAATTCATGTTATATATTGATGATTTTATTATCAAAGCTCACTTTGAACTGTCCATCATATTTGAGATATCCTAAAACATCTAAATATTTTTATTTACAATTTTAAGTTGTATATGATTCTTTACATTTTAGGGTATGAATATACCCCTAGCAGGGGTGGTTTTGGTTAAAAGTGAACTGAAAAAAATCTAGGTACACCTGGTTTATATATTTGGATCAAAAAAAAAAAAAAACAACTAAGAATTTTCTTGAAAAAGCTAGTATTTTTTACCCTTAGAATAGGGTGGTTAATTATCATAAACATTTATTTCTTATTAGACATGTCCTAAGAAATCCGATGTTTTGCAATTTTTGAAGTTGCATACGATTTTCTATATTTTAGGGGATGAGCGCACCCACACATAGTCCAGGGGGGTTGGTTTCCATCTCAGGGATGAAAATGTATTATTTTATTTTTTACCGTTCCATGTACCGGGACCAGGACCGAAGTAGTCCCCTTTTTTATAAACTTCCCAGGTAAGTAATCCCAACAAAAACATAATAGAACATAAGATGCACAAATTTGTATGTTATATCGGCTTAAATGCTAAAAATACTTTTTAAAAATTGTTACTTAAAACTAAATATACTGTGATCGCCAAAAAATTAGACATGTGGTTTTTTTTTTTAAACTAATTAAAAACTTTGGAAATCGCCTTTCCTAATCCAGTAACCTAAAACTCGATACTGACATTCGGCTTATGGGAGCCTGTGTGTGGAAAATTATAAAAAATAAATTAATTTATCAAAAAGCGAGGTTAGTTGGCACGATATCTAATAAAGTTATTTTAAAAAGATGTTTAAAATTTGTTTAAATAACTGCACTTTAAGTGAAGAATAATATTTAATATTAAAATTATTTTAAGTCAATTATGTTTAACTAGAAAAACGTTTTACATGTGCAAGTACAAAGATCACTTTATATTTAGTCTGGTCAATATGTACCTTTTTGGATGAAATTTTTGTATATTCCTCGAAAAATACGATTAAGTTGTCATTCGATTCGGAATATTATGTAGAAAGTTTAAGGAAAAGTTCCAAAAATTGCAAAAGTTATAAACAATTAAAAAAAATATTTTTTAATATCTCGAAAACTATTAAAGATATTCTAAATTTGAAAAAAGATCTGAAAGAAGAGAAAATTCCGAAACTGTATTTTTAATATTTACTATTTTTACAGAGCCCTGAAAATGGCACTAAAAGCGGGTAGTCTAAAAAAAGCTATTTTCAGGGCTCTGTAAAAATTATAAATAATTAAGATACAGTTTCGGAAGGTGGGACTTTTTTAGAAATTTCCTCCTTTTTTAGATCTTTTTTCAAATTTTAAATATCTTTGATAGTTTTCAAAATATTTAAAAAAAACAAACCCTTTTTTTTATGTTTATAATTTTTGCAATTTTCATCAGACCCTTTGGAACTTTTCTTAAAATTTTTACATAATATTCCAAATTAAATGACACCTTGATCGTAAGTTTTAGAGAATATACAAAAATTTCATCCAAAAAGGTACATGTTGACCAGACTGATTTAGCAAACTCAGTATACTGCAAAAAGCCGAATGTCAATATTAATTTTAAGGTTACTAGATAAACAGCGGCAATTGTAAAAAATGATTTTAGAAATAAAAAAACTCCATATGTGTCCAACTTTTTGGCGGTCACTGTATATAAAAAAATATTTATATATGTGTATAGTACGCCTCTGACATTTAAAAGCCCGTCTTTCACAATAAGCATCGTTTTAAGAGGAATAAATGTGTTCTGTTGCCGTTTTTTGTGGTATTAGCAGACACAAAGGAAACCACTGTGTCACAGGAAGTGTGCTCAATTTCAACCGGGAGATCGAGGTCAAAATAATGGGATTTAAGTAGATTTTTGGGCTGAATAAAATCGATACCCTACCAAATGAATTGAAGAATTTTTAGTTTTAGCAAGAAGTTAAAAATTTTAGTAAAATGTTTAAAGAAAATTTATATTTAGAAATTAAAATGGAATTTAAAAATTTTTTATGCAAAACAGGGGGACTGCTTTTGAAAGCTGCTAAACCGCGCGCCACTTCCCGAGACAAACGACACATGAAAAATTTTACTTTAATTTAATAATTAATAAATTAAATAATGTAGGCCAAGTTCTAGCCCGACGCAAGTAGTGTGTATATTACACAAAACATTTAAGTGTGTTTTACCACCTATTATAACTTTGCTATCGTTTTACATAAAGATATGAGATTTTGTATTAAATTCACATAACTGTTCTTATTACCTGTAAAAAAATTAGAAAAGCTATTTCAAGCAGTTTCTGAGATAGTGGATTTTAAAATTCGTCTACTTTGCTACTGACTGACTCCCTCACTCACCCATTGACTCATCAAATCAAATTATGGAGCACTTTCCAAAAGTGGAAACTTGAAATTTAGTATGATTTTAGGTTTCAGAAAACAAGTAAAGAAACAATTCTGAAAACTGCATATTTTTAATAAGAAAAGCCTCAAAATAGGGGCGGTAATATGGTATTTTAGAATTTTGCAATTGGATTAAAGTTTCTGAGGTCATAATTATTTTAGAATAAAAATGCAGGCAAGGTTTAATTTACTAAACAAAAAAATGCACCTTTTACCTATCAACCCCTTATATCCATTCTACTCGGAAAAAAAACTTTTAAATTCAGCATTACAAAATTCGTCCACCCTTATGAATAAGACTGTTTAAAAATTTATTTTATAAAAGAATTATCACTTTCCCTTAATATTATTTCTCTGTTTATTGAACTTTAAAAAAGAAAACGTTCCATCAAAAACACCTTTGTAGTCTTGTCCGAAAATCTCGAACTCTTAAAGTTCTAAGATCTAAAATTAAACCAATATTTTTTTACTGATCTTTCTGTATTAAAGGAAAAACTTGCTAAGTAAAAACTGGCTCAAATTAATAGTATAAAAACGTTTTCGGTAGGTTAAATTTAATGTAAAACAATACATTTTTAAAGTTTAATAAAAGTTACAAATAAAAAAATCTATATCATTGTTTCAGCTTCTAACTTTTGTAGCATAGTACGTTTACAATGGCATTTACAGCGGTTTGCACTAGTGATACTTAGGTCAACCTTAACTTTAAGTGATACGTTAAGTGTAAGATTTTGATTGCACAACAGACACTTAACGGTTAACTGTCACTTAAAACTCAACATAATTTAAGCCGAAGATTTCTTTGGCTTAAGTAATACTTTTGTAATTTTATAACCTCAAAAGTAGAAAGTTTTATTGTTTTGGTGGTAAAAGCGTTAAGTTATTTGTGTTGTGTTTGTGAATTTTTCAAAATTAATTTAAAATAAATATTTTAAATAATGACCTAATCTTTTTTTAAGGTTGGAGTTCTGAATTGGGAAAATGCATTTTGAAAGCTTTACTTATACAGTGAGGACATAAAGTCCGGGGCTCCTTTAACTTTTGAACGGTTGGGTATATTGCGATGAAATTTGGCGCGGTGTTATATCAGACAATTTTCTATTTTTTTAGTTGAAAATGACAACTTTACATGTCAAAATGACAGCTGGGCATGGTTTCGCATTATTTTCTTAAATGGAATAGTGGGTCATGCGACACCTCATTTTGAAGGTCTTTTTATGTTCAATTCAACCTGCGACTTTAAAAACATTTGATTTATTTATTTTGAAATGGCGACCAATAATTTATTTTTTGGTTATTTTTTGAGTTTGCAATGTACCTACTGTTAAAGTTAACAAATTGGAACTAATAGAAAAATAAAAAATGAGAAAGAAGAAAAAGATGTCAAATATTTACTTTAAAAGATGTTGGAAATGTCCACCTTGGACCTCTTGACAATAGAACATCCTGTTAGAGAATTCTTGCAGGGGTTATTCCTGCACACACATTGATGATACGTTGTCGAAGGTGATCTAGAGAATCAGGAGCTGTTTTTTAAACTTGAGACTTGACGTAGCCCCATAGAAAATAATCAAGGGGTGTCAAGTCCGGTGAGCAAGCTGGCCACTCTGTCGGACCTCGGCGACCAATCCACCTATTCGGATAGGTTGTATGTAGGTAATTTCTAACATCTCTGAAATAATTAGGCGGGGCGCCAACCTGTTGAAATGTAATTTCTAATTGAAATTCAAATGGATTTTGAGCAACAACATCTTCAATAAGTGGAGTAATGGTGTCTTGAAGCATTCGAAGATATGTGCGGCCGTTTAAATTTCCTTCCAAAAATATGGGACCTATAAAATAATCACCCAAAATGCCCGCCCAAACATTTAATTTTTGAGGAAATTGACCTTCGCGAAACAGATGGGGGTTTTCATCACTTCAATACCTGCATTTTGAGTATTGACTATTCCATTCAGAAAAAAGGTACTTTCATCGCTGAAGCAAATATGCCTCAGATAATTGGGGTTTTCTTCAATCTTTTGTGCCATAATCTCGCAAAACTGTAATCGCCTATCAGAATCATCTTCTGTTAATTCGTGGACAATTCTCATCTTGTGGGGATGGAATTTATTACTTTTTAAAATTTTCTTAACGGAAGAACGTGAAATATTGCATGTGTCAGCTACGTTCTTAGTATTTTGCTGGGGAGAAACTACCATTTCTGCTAGGACCTGCACTTTAACATCTTCGGGAATTAAGGGCCTTTCAGATCTTGGGGCATCTTTACCGTACCAATATTTGAAACTTTAACATAAGCTTCTGAAAGTATTTCCTGCATATTGGCCGTCTGGGAAAGCGTTCATTGAATATACGAAATGCATTATGATAATTCCGATTAGCCTCGCCAAACATGATAACTGCTTCAATTTTTTCTTCTAACGGAGGCGCCATTTCAATTCAATGATATTTTTGAAAGTTTTGAAACAACTTGACATACACGTTTTAGAATGACAAATATAAGGTAACCATAGCACTAACTAATTAATTATTGCATGTGAAGATAAAAAATACTTACCTACCTTCCGAAGATACGTAATAAGGAGTTCAAATTTAAAACTGGTCGTCATTTGAAAATAAATGAATCAAATGTTTTCAAAGTCGCAGGTTAAAATGAACATAAAAAGACCTTCAAATTGAGGTGTCGCATGACCCACTATTCCATTTAAGAAAATAATGCGAAACCATGCCCAGCTGTCATTTTGACATGTAAGTTGTCATTTTCACTAAAAAATAGAAAAATGTCTGATATAACACCGCGCCAAATTTCATCGCAATATACCCAACGGTTCAAAAGTTAAAGGTGGAGCGACGGACTTTATGTCCTCACTGTATAGAAATTTTTTTGTCCAGTGCATTTTGTTTGTTATTTTTTCCGTTTTCGAGTAAACAAATCAAATACATGTCGACAATACGAAGTCAGCATTCAATACAATAATAGAATGGAAAAACTATTATGAGTGCAGATTTAAACCCTTTATCAGTGTAACAGATTATTATAAATTTTGTTGAAAAAAAGCCTTGGAAAAAATCAACAACTAACTCAAATTTTATGCCCTTATTTATTTCATTTACATTTATAAAATAAAATAATCTAATTTCTTTTTCTTGATAACTTATAGCCCGATAGATTAAAAGTTATGAAGTTTAGGCCTTTCTTTCATATTTTTATTCAAAAGGTCCGTCTGTAAAAATTTTTGCAAAATTAAAGAAATACTTCTATATTTTTTTGTTATTTTATTTTTATCATATTAAAGCAAGGTCTTTTCTATCATGTGCTTATAATCGTGGATTATATTTAATAAAAGAGTTTTTTCCCTAACTAAAAAGTTAGGTGCCCTTTTTCTATTTTCTTTTTCTCGGTTGCTGATACTCATTTTAAATGCGCACGACAAATAATTAACAATTACACAAATAAGAAACTTGTTAAAAAATAATCTGTAAGAAACGAATTTGAACTTTTTGGGGAACAGAAATTTAATTTTCTGTCAAATTGTCTTCTTCTTCTGTTTTAGAATAATTACTTGTAGTTTCTCCCAGAAAATACTAAGGACGTACCTGAACATGAATATTTCACGTTCTTCCGTTAAGAAAATTTTTTCAAAATTAAAAATACCTCCTATATTTTTTTATTTTAAATTTTCATCATATTAAAGCAAGATCTTTCTATCATGGCTTACAATTTGGGATTGTATGAATAAAAGAGTTTTCTAACAAAATGCCCTTTTTCAATTTTCTTTTATCGGTTGCTTTCTTTTAAATGCGCAGAAAACAATAACAATTTATAAATAAACTGTACATTGTAAAAATAAACTGTAAAATACTAATGACTTTGGGAACAGAAATTTAATTTTCTGTCAAATTGTCTTCTTCTTCTTTACTAGTAATGCGGCCCTAGTTACCAAACATCAAAACTGGACAATTTGTGTAACTTGTGCAAAGCTATTAATCGTTAAGGTTAACCTTAATACTAAGTGCTGCTTATTATTGTGAACTTTTAAGAGTTGAGTGGTGCAAACCGCCGTTAGAAGCAATCGACGATATTGACGTTAACCCGCTTCGAAACATCGGCCATGGGTTGCGGTAATTTTTTTTTTTGGGAAACCACAAATGGAGTAAAATATGTTAAAATTAATATTGCCAAATATAAAATAAACAATAATTTTGTCAACATTTCGCGCTTAAAAAATAATAGGTTTTGGATGTATTGCCAGATTTGAATTTGCGCAAGTTAGTAAAAAAGAAACAAAAAAGTTAAAAATGTTTAGCGCGTCATTTATTTAATAAATTAGATAAACAAATATCTATATGAAGAAATGTAAAGTTACAAATATAATGAGAGTTTATTATTTTAAAACTTAAATCAGGAAATGACTGCAATGGAGCAAGAATTAAAGTAAAAGATCTATACCACCTTCCTGCAAAATAAGTAAACATAAAGTCTTTCATGACCATAATAACTTCTGCCGAGTCTTGCAGTCCTGTAGAGACAATATTTTAACCAACTTGGGTTCTGCATTTGGAAAAAATATACTTAATAATAGAAACATTGCATTTTGAAAATAATTTATGTATATGTATTGCAGTTTCTTCGAATTAGCACCTAGGAAGCATGACAATAGCAAGAAAAATATATGGTATTTTTTGAAAAATTAATTTACTAGAACACCTTAAAAAGACAACAATTTAAAAAAGTTTTTTTAGAAAAACCCGTTGTACTGCCAGCTTAAGGTTAGGCTAGAAGAACCACACAAGATTGTGGTAAATAAATAGCTAATAATTTTAAATATGCCTTACCAAAAGGTTTTTTAAGTTTTAACAAGTATACATATTATTGAATTTAAAACAGGTTTATATATTTAAAAGCGAATCATGTACGCTGGATTAAGCAACATTTTAATAATCAGGAATATTTTTATTTTAAGTAGAAAAAAAATATATTCATATATATTTTCTGCATTATCTAAAGCCCTTAGTATACTGCGTTTTGTTATTGGTACTTGCTTTATTTAATAAATATTTTTTATAATTTTGCTAGCTTAAGATTAAGTCACAGTACCATATCAATATTGCCCAAAACAAAATATTTCAAAACCATGTTCATGTTAACTTTTAAAATCCTTTAAGGCTTTGTAACCACCATACTTTATATATTTTTTGTATTTCTTTTCTCTAAGAAAATTATAATTAGCAACACAACATTTAAATTTTTTAGAAAAGAAATATTTTTTGTGTTTTTTTTATGTTTTAAGTGCGCTACGCTTCTGGGTTTTTTAGGCTTTTTAGTTTATAGTATATAATAATTTTTAACTTTGTAGCTACTAGCTTAAAGTTAAGCCGCTTCTCCTGGCAATAGACAAAACATTTCTAAAACAAACGCGTTTTAATTCAGAGGACACAATATATTTTTTGTGGTGAGTTAAAAATATCTAAACACATCTTTAAAAATTACAGGTTACAACTCTGGCAACAATGGTTGTTTACTAAAAAGTTAGAATATCACGGGTGGTAGAATTTACAATATTTTTATATTACTTTGATTACACAGTCAAATAACTAATAAAATTCCTACGTCGCAAACATAGTAATAAAAAGATATTTACAAAGAACATGACTGGAAATAATACTTTTGCTACCCCTAACAAAATAAAATGTAAATCGTAAAAACCAACCTTTACCGAATTGATTGAAACAGAGATAAAAAATAGCTCTAAGGTTGGATGGTTAGAGAAAAATATTAAAATAAAATATTTTTTTAAATCGTTTTATTAGCTATTTTGAAATAAATAAGCTAATTCTCGATATTTTTTATTGTTTTTTTAATGTATTTTACTAAGTTGGTCCGTCACAGCATCACGGCAAATAAAATTTTATAAGGAATAAAGTTAAAATTACAGTAAATAGAGTAAATTATATATATTTTTCTTGTATTTAATCAAGCAGAAAACTAGTACAACAAATAATAATGAAACATTTAAGGGTTTTCCAGTGACAAGATAGATATCTCTTAATTTATTTTTTTAGCGACGGTGATATTTACACACATAAAACAAAACGAAAACTGGAGATTTAGGCAATAGGATTAGAAAATCCAGGAACTCAGAGAAATTAAAATAATTAAACTTACTTAAAACACATTTTAAAATTCTCTACAAATGTTGCGTTACGTCTCTACTTTTCTGCGAGCATAAACCCACTAGAGGCAGCCTCTAAATTATAAGTCTACAACCTTTCTCTCCTGGTCTGTGTGCTCAGCATGCAAAGCCAGAAAAAACGGTTGTAGACTTGTCGCTCCAAGGCTACCTCAAGTAGATATATGCTTGAAGCTATTATCTATCTTAAAAATTCGACTTTGACATAATTTTAATAAACTAAAATCTTTCTCATTTAAGGATTATGTACCCAAAGCATCGTTACCAAAAAGTTCTAACATTTAAAACTCTTTGAATCAAGACCATATCCAAATTTAAATTTTCATTAAATGTAAATTGTATGTAGAGAGGCGAAGATAGCTTTAAAGGGAGAAACATTTATGTAGATATACTGGTTTGTTCATATAAATTTTGTTTTTACATATAAAGAGGGCTGAAATGTAAACCAAATACCACGCAAATCGGCAAAGCTAAAGTAAAAGAAATATATCCCTAATATTTAATTTTGTAATGAGTTACCATGTAGAATTTAATAAGCCTTTTTATATATTAAAAATATATAAAATTAATAATTGTGTAGGTAGTCTTATAATATAATAACTTTTACTGGCATAAACTTATTATTTTGATGGCAACAGCAGCTTTTAAAAAGCTCGAATTTGTTTTTCGAGTAGGAAAGTATTTTTGCGCTTTTAATCTGTACACTCTGAATGTACACCAAGTCAGACCCTCTTTGGAATATTGTTTCTATGTCCTGAGAATGGCATCTTCAACAACTCCTAACATTCTTGATTCCATTTTAAAAAAATCAGTTTACTTTAAAAATGATCCCACATTCAGGATTTCTTCTCCTGTCCACCAACAAGCTGTAGGAGGTATGTCGCGTTTTTAATAAAGGTATTTTTATGGGTTCTCCTTTGAGAAAATAATCAGTAATTCCTTAGCTGTTCCCAATTGAGCAACATGAAGTACCACTCTTATACATCCCGTTACAGTCCAACTTGAGAGCTCTAGAACTTTTTCGTTCCTTTATCTAAGAAGATCTAGACTGTGGAACCTACTACTTCCAGAAGTTTTCCCATCTCCTTCAACCTTCAAATATTTAAGTCCCGTGTTGGTAAACTTTTTTCCACTCCATTTAAGACACCCACGATACGTTAATGCCTAGGCCTTAAGCCTTGGTGCACTGTCTTAATATAGAAAAAAGAGAACCATCAGCGCACAATGTCAATATTTGGGCTAAACATTTACATATTAAAAAATATGTATTTTAGCTGTGAAAAGGTAAAAAAATAATAAATATAGGCTCTTTGTATTTGGATTATTGTATTATTTAAAATCTAAGAAGAAACAAGGTGTGTGAAATAGGCCTTTTCATCACTTTTTTTTTGTGCGCATGCCTCAGTATCAGCCATTTTTTTCGTACTGTTTTTGTAAACAAGCATGTTAAAGGGCCTGTAAACACATAATTAAAATAAAAGAATACTAAAGAAAGTATAGTTATTGAAGAAAAGAAATACGAAAATAAAGAAAAAAGTGCCTTAATTAGCAAATAGGTTTTTTTTATCGATTATTATAATGATATCAGTACGAAAAGGAACGAAGAAGCGGTGTTGTTATGAAGTATGTAGGAACGATACACGCTATAAATCATTTAAATACAATACAATTTAATCAATATAACAATTGTATTTATGTGGTAGGCCTAATTAGAATAAAATTATAGATACTTTTTGTATAGTAAAGAAGTAATGATGCCTAACCTCTCAATCAGCTCATTTCTTTTTCCTTTTTAAAGACGTCCATGACATTTAAGCTACCTTTTTAATTGCGTACAATTATGGGCTTTAACTGAATTATAAATCAGTGAAGCACCATCAACGATTTTTTCCAGTAAATGATTTAATTGGGGAGATAATACTGCATTCCCAGCCATTGTCGATCAAAACAGTACAAAACTTTTGAATTGCCGCTATTTCAGCATGGCGACTGCGCTTGCGCTTGTCACATGATGAAAAGGCCTATAGCGTGACCAAAATTCGTACTTTAACTGCACCAATCCAAATCCGCAATGTTGTGCTTTGATTTGTGGAGAATAAATCAACCCAATTTTTTAATGCAGCAAACTCTAGAATTATCAAAGTTAATGTAAAATTTATTGGAATAAACTTGTTAAGTTTTGATTGGTAAAAAATTTGCAAATCTAATTATCAAGTATGTAATTAGGACGTTAGGTAAAATTGCCATAAAGTCAGGGTGCCAGTGCATGGGTGCCGTGGCACCCCCACTAGTCTGAAAAAGATTACTGTATTTAAAATATGAAAATTATTATTTGATAAGGTTCGATTTAAAAATTACACGCGAACGCACCTTCTAGAAAATGAGTATGGTAAAATCAAAATTAAGATCCACAATACACCAAGAACGTTTAGAAAATCTCCTGGTTCCACTTGTGGAACAGGAATTAGCCGCAAATATTGATATAAGTACTGTGATAAACGAATTTAAAAAAATTGTACCTTATGAAGGAAGAATGATTTTATAATAAATAATATATAATGTACTCGGTTTGTTATTTTTTTTTTGCTTTGGTTGGCTTTGCACAGGAATGCATACAGCCACTACATTTAACGTATTATATTAAAGTTTGTATAACCAATTAATTTTTTATTTAGTATCTGTATAAAAATCTATACGATAAATATTCGTATGCACGAATTATTATACCTTAAAACCATTTCGGTTTGTTATTATTTCATAAATATTTACCAAACATTCCTAAGGATTTATTCTTATTAATTTATTATTAAATAATTTTATTAATAACAATGTATTAATATCGATATATTGTTATTCATAGTTTAATTTACTTCATTACTATTATTATTATTATTATTATGATTTCAAGCCACACGGCTTTGCACTCCTTTTAAGGGGAACATTTACTCATCCCAGATATCAAAAGGATTGAGCTCTGTGGGAACCCTTTCCATGTTTTCGGGCTCTAGGTTCTCTTAGGTTCTGCTGTATTCCCCACAAATTTCCGGACAGTCCGAGCGGTCGCAAGTAGCACTGCCTTTGCATAGCCTTATACAGATGTTCACCGAGGCCTAGTCCCTTGATGTTTTGTAAAAGAGTTTTTGGTATAATGCCAGTTGTTGATAAAATTATGAGGATCGTTTGGACGTTATTCATTCCCCACTGTCTTTTTATTTGTGTTTTTAGGTTTCTGTATTTGGCAATCTTTTCATTATATTCCTCCCATACAATATCTGGTCTATTGGGAGCAACAGCTCAAATTTTTCCAGCAAAAACAAAGTACAATTCTGAAAACTCATAACAAATATGCACAAAATTCTAATTTTTCTTAAAACAACAAATGTTCAATACATTGTAAAGTTCACGGAACAATGTTAGCTAATTAATTAGCAATCGTTTGCACTACCATCGGCGCCTCCATCTGCGTCCCTGTGCCCTGGCCAGGTCCGTCTCATTCCAACGGCTGGAAGTCCTACCCGTGGAATGACATACTATACATATAATACTGTAGTTTGTAAACAATGTAAAATTATTTGTAATAATAAAGTCTATTTAAAATGAAATGAAAATGGGAGCAACAGTTTGGTCTGTAAGTACAGTTCTGTCCCAGTATAATTTAAATTCATTGTTTTCGAGAATAGGTTCCGAAGTATACTTATAGTAAGGCAATTTTTTATTCTGTAAAAGCTTTAGCTCCTCTGCCAATTTGTGGATGAAGTATCTTGGCTGCTGAATCGTGTCTTTCCTTATACTCTGATGCTGCAAATGCTTGGCAACCCCCCGTTATATGCTGGAGTGTATCCGATGTTTGACATCCATATTTGCATCGATCGTTCTTATAGACGAGTCTCTAACGATATGCTTCAGATAGTTTTTCGTCGGAATAACCTGGTCCTGTATAGCCAATAAGAAGCCTTCAGTCTCTGGGAACATCTTCCCCGACGTCAGCCAGTAGTTCGACGCGAACTTGTCGACATTTTTCTGGCTGACCTCATTGGGGTGACGTCCATGAAGAGGCTTCTCCAACCAGGCTTGCAGCTTCTCCTGGTCTGTTTGATGGTGTCTGCGCATTATTATTATTATCTCGGCACCCACACCAGCTTTACCCTGCGCACGCCTATGATTGTAGTAAAAGAACAAATAATTTAAAATATTCAGTATTTTCGTATACGAGAAGGCGAAGGAGCTAAGCACTGAATTGATTTCTGTAAGCGTGAAATAAATGTCAAAAGTGGTATGTTTGTATTATATTAAATTAACACTGAATTCAGTCTTTTCATTATTTTAAGATTAAGCAATTGCATTTGTCATGATTTTTTATACATATTTCAGCAAGAGTCTGATCAGTACATTTTAAACCCGGGCTTAAACCTCTTACACTGCTTAATTATAAAAAAATAAAAGTAAATTTTGTTTAACCAATATTTATTTATGACTAAT
>JAHBCN010021193.1:0-14326 GCA_019359885.1 Listronotus oregonensis | reverse complement strand
AATCTTTTATAACTTCAATACCATTAAGACCACACCCTAGCGCCTTACCTGTTTCAGCTTTATAATCGAAAATAATTATGGATAAAGAACATCTTTTACGCCATTATAGATCGTATCTTTGCTTTATACTTGCTACCAATACTGCTAAACTCGAATTCTAACTTTAAATATACCAAGCGGCTTAAATAAATCATACAAGACAGTGTAAAACATGACCAATTAAAAAAAATATCATTACATTGCTTTTAGGAGGTCTTTTAAGATCTTTTTAGTTATTAATTCATTCTCGGCCAAACGTTGTGTAGCACAATTTACACTAGAAACTTCCAGGGTTTATTAAAAATTCTGCCGACAAATATCAAGAGAAGTGAGGTCTGGAGATCGTGGTGGCCATTTAACAAAAAACCTGTTAGGCAGCTTTTTACAAAATGGAAATATGAGGTTACTTCATTCTGCTAAAAAAAGAAGCTACAATATTTTAAAATTTAACAGTTTCTTGTAAAATTTGCAAATATAAAGATTGGTCAGAGTTCCTTGAACAACAAAGAGAACTTCTCGTGTTATGTATCTCCAGTGGTGTTCTTTGATCCGTCTCTTAGTTTCTCTTATGAAATTTTATTATTGCAGTTCTTTTTTCTTTGCTAGCAATTTACTCTTTGTAAGGTATTTTGTAAAGGATTCACATAATCCTTATAACCCCTGTTACATAAATTTTGAGAAAAAAATTGAGACTACTTGTTTCTATCCAAATAAACTTTATTTTTAAACTTATTATATTATTAAATCAATCATTGCGATACAAAAATAATTTAATTTATTGCTGCTAAGGGTCCGTTTTCTTCTATGGCTCGTAATATATGCCTAACTGGCCTCATGAGGTTTTGGACATCATGTATATTTATTTCTCTTACTTTTTAGAAGATTCGCTGCCGAAGTTCTTGTTCATTTCGTGCTTCCCAGCTGTTATCGTAGACTTTCTGAGCCAATTGAGCCCAGAAAGTTCAATTGGCCTGGCTTGGGGGACATTAGGGTAGTTATTAATCCTAGGCACATACGGAATATTTCTTGCTTCCAGCCAGTCAAGTGTAGCTCTGGCATAATTTGCTGATGCCAGATCTGGCCAAAACATATAATTTCCATCACCGTGATGTACGTTAATAAAATTAGCCAATTTAGTTAAACAATCTCTGATGTAGACCTCGGCATTCACTGCCTCTTCTCTTCTGACATGACCAACAAAAGGCCTGGATACACCTCTTCCCGATATGGCACACCATACCAATACTTTATCTGAAAACTTAGCTTTGGCTTTATATCTAATTCCATTTGGGGTATCTTCTATATTGTAGGTGTAAAATCCAGAATTTCCTGGTAGTTCTGCATGGCTAAGAGTGAGATATTTTTCATCATCCATGACAATCGATCTGTTTTTCGCGAAGTGAACTTGCCTTAAATTGCGACAGCACCTGGGTATTCTTGCTAGCTGAGCATCAGTATGTTTGGGTGCCTTTTTCCTTTTTCGGTATTTTTAACCACTTCTAGCAATATACCGAGAAATAGTTGCGTTGGAAATTCGGAAGCGAGGACCAACCTTTCTGGTAGACTGTCCAACGACATTTTTCACTCTTCGAACTAATCTTTCCTGCTGGGCATCAGACAACTTCAGTGGTCGATCACTTTTCGGGAAGTTCATACATGGGATTCCTTCTTCACATTTCCGAACTGTTCTATATATGGTGAATTTCGAAATATCCTTACTATTTTTTTTTTTTTTTTAGTATTTGCTCAACTAGTTTATAAATACTTCTCTGAATATTTAGCTTATATACCATTGCGAAATAAATTATAACAACTATGACATATTTTTTATCATAATGGCGAATCCATAGCAACTGTAAGTTCCAAGGATCACTTGATATACGGCATCCATATTTTTGCGAAACACCTGATTTTTTTCTCAAAACTTCTGTAACACGGGTCACGGTATTTCTATTATATTTCTTTCAAATACCCTTATTTTTTCCAAAAAGACTCTTGACCTCTGGACAATTAAGTATATGATTTATTTCTTTCAGTTTCTGTCTATTTATACCTTTCATTATTAATATAACTGCTTTGATACTTTTAATTTTTGAGCTGTGTTCCATGTGCATCAGATCTTTCAAATCCTAAGTACCAGAATTTTGACAGAGACATCTCTTATACTGTTGATATGATTAGACGAGCAGTTTAGCTACTGTCCGATTTATGTTGGGTTTTGATACACTGAGGTGTGTATGCGATGACTGGGTGTCTGAAGAATTTTAAAAAGAGAGATTGATATTTTGTTTTTTGTATATCGTAAACTTAATGGAAGATAGTTCATTTGTAACAAAAATACTTGCTCTCCGTTTTACGTCCTTTCTATTCTAAATTATAAATGCAACACCTACTACATAAATAAATAAATATATATACATATATATATATATATATATATATATATATATATATATATATATATATATATATATATATATATATATATATATATATATATATATATATATATATATATATATATATATATATATATATATATATATATATATATATATATATACCGGATGTTGCTCCGTGACATAGGGAATCCATGTAAATTTTGAAGTGGTCCAATATTGGCTCCCTAATTATTTTAGAAGAAAATATTATGAGGATTTTTAAAGAGCACGAAAAGTTGTACCCAGTGTACAAATTTAGCTCTTTCAGTCCGCCAGCTAAGAGATAAATGCTAAAATAAGTTACGAATCTCCTATCTTCTTACGCGCCCTGTATTATTAGAAGATTATAATAAAATACCAGAAAAATTATTTAACCTCTTACTCTTAAGTTGTCAGATCAATGTCACATCATTTTTAAATAATGAACTACTTAAATCAAGAAAAAATCACTATTATAAAATGGTTTTATCAGGGAAATAGTTATCGAAGAGTAGCGGACATGTTTGCAGCCTATTTTCCCAATAGGCCAATACCAAGTAAATCGACAATAGAACGGACAATAAAAAAAAATTGAAACTACAGGCACAGTAATCAAAAAAAATTGGGAAAATGGGGAAAAAGAAAATTGTACAAAACGAGAGGGATTTAGACGTGATACTTTGTGTAGAGGAGGCCGAAGGAAACATTAGCACGAGACAACTGAAGGACATTACTGGACAAGACCATACCACAATATCTCGAATTTTAAAAAGATGTAAATACCACACGAAAGACACCAAGAATTAAGAGACGGAGACGAAATACGACGACAGGAATTTTGCTTCAAGATGATGGAGAGGACAAACACTGACAGAGGTTTTTTACAAAATATTTGCTTTACTGACGAATGCACTTTTACATTGAACAATGAACCCAACATTCAAAATTGCCGGTACTGGAGTAACGAAAACCATAATCGATTTGTTGGGACAAGGACTCAATATCCACAAAAAATTAATGTTTTGGCGGAAATTTTCGGCCACCATATCCTTGGACCATTTTTCCTTGACCAAAATTTGAATGCAGAGTACTTTCTGGAACTTTTAGAGGAACAAATTTTGCTTGCTTTGAACAACCTTGCTCGTGAAAATCAAGAGATTTGGTATCAAATGGATGGCTGCCCAGCACACAGTACCAGAGCTGTGCGCGAATACTTGAACAACACATTTAATATCGACATCATAGGCCTGAACCACGCAATATCTTGGCCAGCCAGGTCTCCGGATCTTTCGCCAAACAATTTTTTTCTATGGGGACATTTAAAAACTAAGCTTTATACCAACAAAAAATATGAAAATTTAGACCAGCTAAGGAATGCTATTTCCGCTGAATGTGCCAGAATATCGATGTACCAACTAGCCAACGTAAGAAATGAGTTTTATAATCGTTTGGGTTATTGTCTGGCAGTTAATGGAGGAATATTTGAGCATTTGATTAAATCCTGATATTTTCGTCATAAATTGATTTCTAAATGTAGACAAATTTGTTTTATTGTCTTGCGAAACTGTGAGTGCATGTGTTGGAGTTAGCTGTAAACTAAAATGAAATGCGAGGATTCTTATTGAAATTCTTATAAAATTGTTCAGTTTTGGCAATGACATTAAAACATTAATGATCTAAATTGTCACTGATAAATCGATATGGTGTTTTTATTATTGATTTCTAGAGTACAGGGTGCATAATGAGATACTACGTTGCAGAAGTATTTAAGCAGTTTAATCTTTACTGGTTGGTTGAAAAATGCTCAAATTTTCATTTTGGGTGGAACTTATTGTGCTCTTCAATAAATCCTAATAGCATTTTTTTCTAAAATAATTAGGGGAGCCAATATTTGACTACTTCAAAATTTACATATTCCCTGTGTTCCACTTGCGGAGCAACACCCGAAAATATATATATATATATATATATATATATATATATATATATATATATATATATATATATATATATATATATATATATATATATATATATATATATATATATATATAGTATGTATGGCCACATAATGTTTTACTACAACTTTAGATTGTATTCTTTTATACTGGTTGCCAAAAATCAATTTTTATTTTAATATATGTAAACTGACCACAGAATCTAATGAATATTTATAAATTTGCGGGTCAGTCGTTCTTTAAGAATGGACTGGACTGGTCATCGTTTTAAACACAAAGGAAAATCGATGGTGTGTACACTGAGAGTTAGGTTTACTGTAACTCACTTTCATTTTTCCTAATTCTCCGCCGGTCGTTAACAATGGGGCAGTAAAAATGAAAGTTTGTGATTAAAGGTCGATTTTTATATTAATTGCATATCGTAGTTCGTAAAATTGCGAAAAAAGTTTAATGTTTTTTTTAAGTAAAGTTTAATTTCTTTTGACTAACTATTGTTTAATTTTAAAAACTTTTTCGTAAAAAAGCTCCTAATGGAGCTCTTGATAGTATTTTAAAGGGGAAACATTAAAACGGTTTAAAACAAATTTTCCAATCAACTTCTTATATTTGGAAAATTTATGGTAAAATCATAGGATTTCTCTTTTCTGATGGCATACAATACATTATATCTATATCAGAGTATAGCCGATATTTAGGCTATTAAGATTACCCAGTAAACAAAGAGTAGACAGACTAGACAAAAAATACTTAAACAAGGGATGGTAGAACAAAAACCATTAAACAGAATTTCTGGTAGTAATTTTACAACATTTTAAACAGGAACATTTTTGTGGTTTTCCTAATATTTAAAAACAAAAAATCAAATAGTCATTGCATGCGGCATAAAAACAAAATGTATTATTTATATTAAAATTAGGTCTAAAAACTGGTAATTAATGTAAGTAAATAAAAACTTTTTAATAAATACTTTTTTTCTGCTCTATGGTAAAAAATATTATTTCTCTTTTGACAACAGATTTTTATAACCGGTATACTGAAAACAACAATTTTTTGTCACTATTATATCTACTTCTAGCTAGCTATAATAGTAATTTACGTAACAAGTCCCGAAAGTGATATTTCACGGGATGAGTAGGATGAATCCTGCAAATCCCGTAAAATCACTTTTGGATCATGTTACTTACAATATTTTTTCTGTTGGCGTTTATTATGTTAAAAAAAATCTGGATGGTTACATTGCTTAGGGAACTTTTATTATAAATTACATATAACATAACAATTGCTCTCATGAATACATTTCTTATGAATATTAATTACAATAAAAAATTACTTATATTATTATTATTAGGTATAAGGGATATTAACAGAAGTGATTATTGAAATTATATTTTTTAGACGTATTAGTGTTTGTAGTTTTTTTGAATATTAATTTGTTAGCCTTTCAATCGGATGCTGGTAAATTTTGTTTTTCAGGGTTTTTTATATCTCTCTTAAAATTTGTTGTTTTCCCCAAACTCCGTTTTTTCCCAAATTTTATACTACCACCACCTTTCAGTTTATAAAATAGATGAGGCTTCTTCAAAAAAAAACATTGTTTTTTTTGGATGCGGTATAAGAAATGAAGAATTTTTGGGAAGGATATTCCCAAAAAAGTTTGAATACCAATAGGTTGAGTAGTATTTTTTTTTTTTAAATTTCAATTTAATCACGATGTGGATTTGCTGGACGAGACAAATTTCATGTATAAAGAAATAATATTTTTTCCAATGACGACATAGGTTCTTCCATATTCTTTTTAAAAAAATTGGAATTTTAATTACTAACATATTTATTTTTGATTTTTCCCTTTCAAACTCTTTTAAACAAAACCTTCGACGAAAGACTTTTAACCCAAAATGATCAATGCAGCCTAAAATATGCATAAAATTAATCAAAGGAAGAAGAAAAATTTACATAATTTATTACCTTTGTTCGGTAGATATTATCTTCAGATTCTGATAAGAATTTATCTACTTCTTCTTTATTCAATACTCTTGATTCTTTTGTTTATAGCCAACTGATTTTCTTTTAAGGAAAGCAATAACTTTGGGATAGCCGCTTATATCTATATATTATGTTTAATGTTAATTGTGAACTTAAGCATTTAATTGCTTCAGATACTCAAGAACTTTAATATTTTGAGAGTTTTCCATTAAATATGCAAGAATGACTTCCTTATTTATGGTATGCGCTTTTTTATCATTGCTCCATTTTTGAAATAAATTGTAGATTCATACCTCTTTTTTGGGACTTTATCAGAATTATAAGTACCCGTTATAGCAGTTTAATAATGTCATGTAGAAAAATTCGGTTTTACTTTTATCATTGATTTCCATGTTTTAAAATGAAAGATCGAAAACACTCTCGAATCTTATATGTGTGAAAGTAAAAAAATCGTTTCAAAGGTGAAAAAATCGTCTCAAAAATAGTTGCTTTTGGTACGATTTGTATAGAGTGGAACTTTTGATTCAATAAATCATACTGAAAGTTTTGATTTCGGTACGACTGCAGAAATAGTTATTTTCCTAACAAGTGCGCAAAGTGATACTTTTCCGCACGTGACGGGCAAGCAGCAAGTGCGGAAAAGTCACTTTGCGCAAGCGTTAGGAACAAAGTTTTTCCTACAAGCGTCAGATAATACCAATATTAAAGCAATGATTATTTTTTAAATTATGTTTAATCTGAAAGAACTACTACAACATATTTATAAATGGGAATTATTTGTTGATAACATTTACAACAAAAAAAAACAGTTATTAGCATATTGTAAATTAATTGCAGAACCGTAATTTCATTTAACGGGTGGCTTATGGAAGCGCTTTTTTATACGGTTTATAAAGGGTTTACTTAGTCGGGGGGAGTTGTTCATGGTCAATATTTTATTCGACATATCCTTTTTCGATTTGTGGATTCATCAATGTAGCCCCAGCTACAGCCGTTGATTTCCAGCCCCCAAGTCGCTTTGACATTGGTAATTCCTTTCGAGAATCCGCTAACATAGTCGCAGAGGATCGACGAAAACTTTGTCCAGTGTACTCTTCTGGATTTTTTAATTTTTTGGGATGTAGCAATTTTTGAAGGCATTTTACCTATTGAATGTATTCCCCCACATTGCGTACTGCATGCTCCTTTTTTTATACTTGGGCAAAAAAAAGTCTGTGGTATGTGGTTTTCGCAAATTTGGATATTTAGTACAATTGCAGATACAGTCCGTTATTTGTTTCATCGGACACTACAAAGATTCTTAGGTATTTTTACTGTCAGGAATTTTCACCACTATCCAATTTTCATTATCCTGTATGTCATCAATCATTATTTTTGTAAGTTCATCTCTCCTACAAGCACCGGCTAATCCAAAAATTGTACAACTTTTATTAGAAGGTAAATATTATCAGGTGCTTCTTTCATGAATCTTGAAACTTCTTCTTTGCTGAAAGTTTTTTATTTTTTTGGCCGTATCCCACATTTTGGTGTTTAAGTAGTGATGTTAGCTTGAAATATGAACTTAAATCAAGGTTCCTTTTTACTTGAGGACACATTTTAACATAGAGTACTTACTCCATAAAGTATTAGGTTTATATATTTTTTGCAAATCCGCAAAATAGGCCAAGAACACTTCTTCTTTAATATTTTTGGTAATTTTTTTTTTTTAAAGGATTTTAGATTTTTTTATACTGGGGTTTGGGCGCTGATCACGAATTTTGAAATCAAATTTTTGGACACTTTTAGTTTTGAGTTATAACGCCCCTGGACCTAACCCAAACTGTAAAGTTTTTTATCCTCCTCTTAAACAAATTTTCAAAATGGAAGATTTTATGAAATAACTATTATTTTATAAGATAAATTTTTAAATTTTACCTTATTTAACAAATATTTTTAATAAAAAAGAACAAAAATATTATTTAATAACAAAATTGTCTAGTGATTTGAGAGTTTTATGTTGGTACGCCAGACACTGCGAAACAATTAATGGCCACTTTTAAATTTAAGTTATTTTTATTTTTCGGGATTTAAATTTGAAAAGGAAGCCATTCAATTGTTCTTGGTTGTTTACCAACAAAACTGTCTAAAATCACTAGACAATTTTGTTGACATTTTTAAAAGAAAAAAAATAAAATTTTGTTGTGCTATTTTTTTAAAAAAATATTTTTAAATGAAGGTGAAATCAAATTTATCTTATAAAATAATAGGTGTATTTCTAAAATCTTCAATTTTGGCTTAACCAGTTTTAAAAGGAATTTTAGGAAAGTTTGTACAATTTTAAGGTTAGGTCGAGGGTTATATCATAAAATTAAAAGTGTCCGACAAAATTTGACTTTCAGATTCGTGATCAGCGCCCCAATAAACCCCAGTATACAAAATTTCAATAAAATCGGCCGTGGGCCCGGTAAGTAAAAAATTACCTACTTTTTGTCCCCTTGCTGGAGCACCAGTTTTCGAAATGACTATATTGATTCTCATATTTTTCACGAGATTTTGCTGGTAATAAATTCAAACTTACGGTATTTGCTGCATCCAGGATAGAATCTGGTAGCTCCTCATCGGAACTACTCACAATTACTAAAATACATATAAATTACAAAATACATATAAATCTTGTTTACCTGTAAGATTTTAGAGTGCGGAAAAGTGGACTTTTCCGCATGCTCGTAGGAAAAAAAATTTCAACGGTATATGTTATGTTGACATTAGACTTTTTAAAATCTTAAAAATGTCACATTTCAGTACTTAAATTTTATCGGGACGGCGTTGTATATTTCTGATCGGTTTTTTATTCCCAAAACTGTCTAAAATGTGTACTTTTAGTACAGATCTTACAGATATCATTATAAAACCACCAGCGAGTTTCAAAGCGAGGTTTACTTTTATTTATACTATTAATACTTTATAATTTCTATGTTACCGTCCTACTTTTGTTATGTCTGCATAACCTCAAAATTAAATAACTAATCCACTAAACTTTCCAACATTGATTTCTTTATGGAAATACTATTTTACCATAATTGTAGTATAAATTATGTGCATAAATTACGTTAACGTCTGCTGTCATTATTATGTTTAATGCAGAGAAAACAGTATTTAAATTATACAAGCTATAACTTATTTACACAATTGATTTTATTATATTATACGTGAGTGGTAATGTTACTCTGAGAACTAGTGAAGGCTCGTATATTTAAACGACTCGACTCTTAATTGAGAGTTTGAAGTTTATGTACATAAAAAATTAATTTTATGTTCTACTCGAACATTATTATTTCATAATACCATAATTGCCAGACACTTTGAATGGTATATAATACCCTAGGACAGGGGTCTCCAAACTACGGCCCGAGGGCCACATCCGGCCCGCGCACAGATTTTGTCCGGCCCGCGGAGAGCTAGCATACTTGAAAACTCCTTTTAGAGAACAAATAATTTTTATAGCAAATTAAATTTAGTTTACTGAAGTATTCTAATTTTATGTTGAATAATTATTAATATGACATCTACATTGATATGGTCATGGGCTAACTCCGCTAACTCATAACATTCTTGTAGGCTTATTGTTATTGTTTTTGTGATAAGTTGGATAAAGAAACACAGAATTGTAATGAGTAAAGACATGTATAATATGCAGAAAATTTGACTTCAGTATATAATAACTAACAAATTATTGAAATGAATCCAACTAACATTTTATACATTTTAAATAATCACATAACTTATAACAAACATAATGACATATGAAATACTAATGAGATTTATGTAATTGAGATTTTCCACTGACAATAGTTTGTAGTTGTGGACTAATTTTACTTGTACCAATTATTAAAAGATATTTAAGATGCTCATCAAAATTAATTTCGATCTGTAAACATTTTTTGTGTACTTCATTTTGGGGAAGGTTTTTCACACAAATAAGTAAAACCCAAAAAAAAACAGACCACGAGCAAATTTATGCAAATTACCAAATTGTGTCAGTGGGAGACTCTTATAAAATTCCAACAAAGATGAGTTTTGATATTTGTTCTTAATTATATCACTGCATTGTAGATCAATCATTTCCATTTGAAGTTCCGGTTGGTTCAATGTCAGTATCAAAAGGATTCTGAAAAAACTTAATTTGATTCGCAATGACATCAAAAAATCCGAGAAACGAGTATCAAAATTTATCTTCAAAGCACTCAATGTTTCGATTGCAAAATCGATAGGAAACTCAGTCTCAGTAGTGTGGCTGAATATTTCACATGTTTTAAAATTTAAAAAAATTTACTTCGTAGTTGTGATTGAAACAGTCTCAATTCTTCCGGAATGATTTGATATTAGTGTATAAACCCGGAAGATGCTGGTTTTCTCCTTAAAACCCAAATTCAGTTCGTTCACATGTTTTGTCAAATCAACATAGAATGCTAACTTCCACAGCCATGCGTTGTTTTGTAATTCAGTAAGAGGGCGATGCTTTTCATTCAAAAAAATTCGATCACTGCTCGAAGTTCAAAAGCGCTGAAGGACTTTCCCACAACTAAGCCAGCGTACGGCAGTATGATAAGGTAAGTCAGTTTCTCCAATTCTTCAATAAATTGTCGGAATTGTCGGTGATTCAGCCCAAAAGATCTGATAATATTAACAGTTGATATGACTGGTTTTAGAACGTCAGACATATCCAAACATTTTCCTCACAAAGACTGTTGATGAATGATACAATGTAAGACTCATGGTTTTGAACCACCGTCATTTTCTACAGCCTTTGACATAAGAGCGACCACTTCTTTATCTTTCCCACTTATGTTTTTGCCTCCATCAGTTGTAATACATTTCAAGTTTTTCCATAGAAGGTTCTTTTGATTAATGGCCATTTCAACTCCTTTAAAAAATATCTGTACCAGTAGTTGTGCCATGAATACTATACATATCAAGAAGTTCTTCGTGCACTTCATAGCTTTTATCTACTCCTCGAATATAAATCAACACCTGAGCAGTATCTGACACATCCGTTGACTCATCCAAGGCCAAAGAAACCACTCAAAATGTCCATTTTTGTCGAACAGTTGAGAGATATATTTTCAGCGATGTTTTCTCTTCAGCCAAGTGTTTGCTGACATACTGACAGTTTTTAATAAATTTACCTTTTCAGGGCACATTTCTTCGGCTCTGCAATTATGCATTCTTTGATCATTTCTCCATCGGTGAATGGTTTTCCACGTTTTGCAATTTCAAGAGCCACACGAAAGCTGGCACGAGTTGCAGCCTCTTGTTCAGTTTTGAGTTTTGTAAATGAAGATTGCTGCGATTTCAATCCGCGCTGCATAGCTTCGAATTTTTCTGTCCGCAAACTTCCTGTATATTTTGAGTAATTTTGAAATGTTTTGTTTCATAATGACGTTTAATGTTATATTCTTGAGAACGGCTATGCTTTCATTGCAAATCAAACATAGCGCCTTGTTACTGGACTCAATTACGAAATACTGAATGTTCCACTGATCTTTGAATTTTCTGCATTCACTATCAATTTTTCGCTTCTTTTCCATACTACTAATTCACACACAAAAGCAACAATTCAAATCAAAATACTGTTATAAAGATGTCTTAAACTTAAACACGCACAAACACGTTTTAAGGAGGTATGCAATATTTTATTTAACAACAGTGTCATAGGAACTGACTTGTGGTTGCGCCACTAGCCTTCTTATATATTCCAATTACTGCCATCTAGAAGTGAGTGGAAGACACCAGAACTTTCTCGAACAACGAGATTATTCTGTACGTGCTATTAGCGCCATCTGTTAGCGATAGAAGGTACTACCTATTTCCGCTTGTGTCCACCAGATGTCGTGTCACGTTACTCCTCATGGCTCGTACTCTACGACTAATCTAGAAATTACAGATAATGACAGGAAAATTAATAATATGCAGTGTTGCCGTTTTGCGGACTTTAGTCCGATTTGCAGCCTTTTTTTAAACGTTGTGTACTTTTTCGGACTTTTTTTTTCATCAGTGGACTATTTCACTTCTTACCACCGGCAACAATGATAATATGGTTTTGGCCCTCGGAACTTACTGGAGTAATCAGTATGGCCCTAAGGCTGGAAAGTTTGGAGACCCCTGCCCTAGGACAATAAAGAAGTTTCCAATGGCCTCAAGCGTAAGATAAATTTATAGGAAAAATTAAAGTAACATTTTTTTTCAACCGTCAAAAAATGTTGTCATTTTTGTTCTATTTTCATGCAAAAAACTATAATTCTAATTCGTACAAAAAAGTGCTTGTTGCTTGATTTTAAATTGGGGTTTAAAAGTGCTATTTTTAATCCTAGGATTAAAAAAAAACGATTTTTGAATAACTAAATTTGACCTGGTTGGAGAAAAAAATAGTAAAAAAAGTGCTTATTTTTACTCGCAATTTTGCATTCGCTCGGCTGCGCTGCGCTCCTTTAATCCTTATAATATAATATACTATTTATTAACAAAAAAACCTATTTATCGTTTATATTAAATGAACAGTTATGAAAAGACTCAGTAAAAACGAATTTACCAGCTTTTGATAAGTCAATGTTTTCTATTTTTTCGTGATTTTCACTAACAGAAATCAGAGTCAAAATTTTCGATTTCTTCCCTTTTTTTCATCTTGGGACAAACCACAAAGGCTGATACCTAAGTATTTGTAAAATGTCTTAAGTGTTAGAGGTTTTTCACGGACTTAAATATTTTAGATTGGGAGGAGAAGAAAAAACTTTTGGGAACGGTTCCATAGTCTTGACACTCTAGGGTGAAGGAAAGAAGAAAGCAGGGAAATCGGGGCCTCTCTAACAACTGTAAAAAATGCATAAAATTCTTTACGTGTTGCTGTTAGGAGCTGCCAGAGAAGGAATTATACTGGCCAACTCCTCTGAGCAGAAGCCGTGAAAAAACCTATAGAAGAGGACAGATCCCTATAGCGAAATAACTTTTGGGTGGGAAGGGGAAGCCTTTTTTGGGCATGGGGTATTAATAGGCGAATGGCTCTTCTTTTAATGGAGTCCAAATCAAGTGTTGTAGGGGACGCCATTTTCCAGACATGAAAACAATATTTTAAAGGAGATCTGATTTGGGATACATAAGAGTATACAGATTGGGAAAAAAAAATACTTTCTGGTCGAAAAGGGAAACCAAATTTTTTAAAGCTGCCCAGCTATGGATGTAATTTTGCCATTGAATTATTTTTAGAACTTGGCCGCTCATATGTAACGGATGAGCATTGACAGACTTTTCGCGACAGCGAACAGGTGTCTTAAGAAATTTAATACTAGATGGATGGTATATTGTCAGCAAAACATGAATGGGATTAATTGTGGAAGAGAGAAGACTTAATGTGTGAAGAAACAGCGGGGCCCGCACTGAGCCCCCACCCCAGCATTAATTTGGTAGAAGCTGGAAGAATGACCATCTACAGTAACTGATATACGTTAATTATAAAGGAAACTGGAGAGCCAAGATCAAAGCTTAGGTGGAAGACCGTAACAAGGAAGTTTGTTAAGAAGCCCATCATGCCAGACCTAATCAATAGCTTTGGATATGTCAAGAGCAACGATCTGGGGTTCACCGAGAAATTCAAGGGACTTGTTCCAGTGGTGCGACAAAGGAAAGAAGATCAGCTTTGGATCTTCTGTGACGGAATCCATACTGTCTATTATGTTAGATCTTGTGTTTTTCCAGATAAGATTTGGGAATTAATGAATTTTTCCATTACTTTGCAAACAACAGAAAGAAGATATATAGGTCTATATTTAGAAGGAAGAGTTTAAGGATCCTTTCTTGGGAACAGGTTGCACACGTGCAGTTTTCCCCAATCTCCCGGGGAAAAGCCCGGCTTTTAAAAGATCTGAAAAGGCGAGTTAGGATGGGTGCAAGCTC
>JAHBCN010021192.1:0-14320 GCA_019359885.1 Listronotus oregonensis | reverse complement strand
CCTCTGCTCAATATAATGAATAATTAATAATTTTTGATCCAAAGTTAAGTTTGGCATTTAAAAAAAATACTTTTAGATACTGACAACGGACACCTGTTTGTTTATTAGGTTTTTCAACAGGTATTTATATTCAGCAGAAGGTAGCATTAGCCTGTTTTACGAAAGGAAAAAAGAATCAGGATAATATTAAATAAATCTGTTATGGATAGTTAATAGAGAAAATAATTTTTCCCGTCGGACGAAAACTTAACCTTACCATAACTAAAAAAAATACAAAGTCATAAAGTCATAACGTTTCAGTGACAAATCGGCTACTCTTTTTAGAGCACAAGAAAATGAAAACCCTATAAAATAAAAATAGTTATATAAATAAAATTAATTAAACTTGACTGCTTAAACAAGAAATATACACCTACTAAGTAAATATATATGTAAATAATTTGTTTATTTTTGTTTGAAAATGACAGCTGAACAGAAAATGTATTGGAAATTGACAAGTGGGAAGACTTTTTCTTAATTTTCTTTTTAAGAGTGTTTTTTAGACCTTGTTCATTAAAATTTTACGAATTTTTGCTCATATTTGTGGTTTAGCATTTATGAGTTTATTATAAACTTAATTTTAACAGACTGGGGGATCAACAAGTCGCGGATTAGGACTTTTGATGCTTGGAGATCGCTTTAGTTTGACTGCAATAGTGGTCAAGTAGCGGTAAGAGGACAACGTGTAAAAAGACGTAATTCTGTGTTTGACATTGAAAGACATTTTTATCACTGCATGGGTGTTATGAAATCGGGTGCGGGTGCCCATGCGGATATAGCAGCAGGACACCTTTAGTCTCTTTTATTTAGGAAGTAGTGGAACCACATGTTCTTCCATTTGTAGAGACGATGGAAAACCCCATTTTTTAACAAGATAACGTAGTCTGTATTTGGCTAGAGTAGTCGTTCATGGATCATTACCATATTTACCGCTACCATGGCCCTTAAGATCACCTGATTTCTCTACGATGAAAAATGTGCTGCACATCCTAGGTAGCAGTTTGTTAAACTTACAGCACCTCCCTCAAACTTTGGTAGAACCCAAACGTGACCTTTTAGGCGTTAAATAAATTATAACGGAATTTACTACTGCATTTAGGCGACTACTGTTGACTTTGGTAATGACATATTATTTATATAATTTATGCCAAAGTTATGCCAAGTCCTGTTATTTCAAACCAATTGTTACCGCAATTAATACCGTAGAAATTTTGGTAGTTCACCTAAATTCGATGTTGGAGTTGGAGGCTTGAATGAAATACCCCAAAGGGTAACAATCAATGCCCAGCAGTGTCAAGGAGTATATATAAATTGAGAGTCTTTTACAGTCATTTGTTTTAGCGCAACATCTAATCCTTTATTAGATGTTGTTTGCAATATATGTAAGTATAAAAGTAATTAATTAATATAGCACGTATAGTCTTAACATTTTTTAAAATGATTTAATAGTATAAGATAAAAACCATGTTAAATCATTATAATTTTTTATAAAAATTTTATAGGGCAAGTTTAGGTTCTTAAATTGATTCATTTATTTTAATTAAGTTAGTAATATATGCCTAAACCTGCCCTAATAAATTGTTTTCGTAATTTTTTCTAAAAAGATTATCGTTAGTTTCGATTTCAAATTAAATTTAAATTTAATAGTAAACTAATTAAACTTTATTTGCGGTTGAGAAAGAAGTAAAACAAGTTTTAATATAAAATGCTATTTTCAAGAACAAAAACAAGAAAATCAACTATTTTGTTACCTATACTTATTTATATAAACTATGATTTGGCGTATTTACAAATAGAAGGTAAGACCGCATTATAAAATATTTTTTTAAAGTAATTTTTTTCTTTATAGATATACCAATTTAATATCAAGGTTTAACAATAAAAATGGTTTATATTCACCTTGATACTGGATTGGCAATTGAAACGGACAGTTCTAATTTATTGGGAAATAGAAGTTATAAAACCAATTTTATTTTGTCTTTGTTATAAACACATAAAGAAATTAAAGGGGAAATTATTATTTGTGGACAAAGGCGTAGGTATTTAAGTTTAATAAAACAAATCAGAGGCGTCTCTTGGATTTTTATAGTAATAAGATACTGAAAACAATAATTTCAAAGACATATTTTTTTAAATAATTATACACAAAGGCAATTCGTGTAGTCATGTATTTATCATGGATTTATGTACAGGGCAAGGAAGTTTAAAGGTGTATGGAAGCCCAATACTGTAGAACAAAATTGTCCAGGCGTGCAGGGCAGCGGGAATCGGGGGATTGGCCCCGCGGCGTTTGCGCAATGAATAGTAGGTCAGAGCCGGACTTCCATAATTCTTTGCTACTATCTATAAAGTCGACATCATCAAATGTCAAATTCAAGCATTCACTGCTTTTTTTTTTGTTGGTTATTAAACGATACTACCATAGAATATTTAAAATTATTGTGTAATATTGGATTTTATATCACCTGATATAATATGGAAAGAATAGATGGCGCCACTAGACAGCCTCCTATTTAAATTGTCGATATTTTTGAGAGTTTTGTATTTTTACCAAAAATCTTTGTAAATTAATAAAAACACGATTTTTTAAAACATATCATTAACATTGTATGATAGTTTCATGTACTTATCACCAATTTTGTGATAAAAGAAGGGCAAGATAGTGTAAATGAGTTTAATCTAATCCTAAGATTATGGTTGTACATTAAAAAGTGAAATGCTAAATGCTTTTTTGGCATATACTTTTCACTAATGACAAACATTCATGAGACAGAATAACAGTGGTTAAAAATGTTTCGTAACCTTTGGTACCTAGGTATCCATTATAACAGTATCCGTTAAATATTATGTGTCTACAGTATGTCGAACTTAAAAAGTTGATAATGTAAGATAAAGAAACCAAAAATCTAATTTCTTTTTAAACAAATACAGAAAAAGCAAAAAGGAACTTTAACATAAAATTGTACTTTCTTTCATTTAATTAGAGGGACCTGTATATATTAAAATTTGCCTGGCCTGCCCAATAACAAATCATTTTGATCCTTTAACTTTAAAAGAATGTACTAAATTATTAAATGAAATAAAAGTACCGAAATGTTCACCTTATTTCTTTTTAATAATCCACAGAAATACACAAACATTGTGGAAATCATCTAAAAGATAGTTAAGATTGCCTTACTTCTCTCACTGCTATTTCCTGTGAAATTTTTATTTTCTATTATTCATAATTAATATATTATTATTTATTCGGTTACCTAACGTTACGTCTCATAAGAAGCACCTAATTTAAATATAAGAAATACTTACCTACAGTAAAAAATGCCGGGTATGTTACCCTTAGATTTGCAAGACAAAACCATACAACCTTTAGTCATTTTGTTACGATATTATAATTAACATACAATAAACACAAAATTATAGTCACAATTTAATAAACACTAATCCCTGAAATAAGAAAATTTTTATCAATCCAAAAAACTTCTGCAACTACAAAATTTAATCACATAAAGCAAAACAATCGAAACTAATACGGCTTTCATAAAAGTATAATGTGTTGCCTAACTACACACTGATTTATCAGTGTGTAAGTAGGCAACACATTAAATTATTTCGTGGAATTTCGTTATTGTGCAAAATCGGCGGGGCCAACTCTGACAGTTATTTTTATACTGGGCTGAACATTTTTTGATCGAATGGGCCATATCATTTGGCTTCCATACACCTTTAAACTTCCTTGGTACAGGGTTATTGGTTATAAATGCACCCCCCATTTATCTATCTTAGGTAAAGAGATGGGTGAAAGTGTTAAATACAAAAATTGTTACTGAGGTTCTTTCATAACGTTACTAAAAAACAATTGAACTTCGCCTTTTTAAGATATGACGCTAACTTGCGTATTTTAAATAGAACTCCCTGTATATTATTAGCTAAAATGAAAGATCGTTTTATCCCGATTTCAAAAATATATGCATAGTCGACATTTGGTTTGGCCGTTGTCGAAATATTTCTGTTTAAATATCATCGTACGATATGGCAGTGGCTATACGCAGAACCATAGTATTTGCAAAATGGTCAGATATGCCTTGAAAACAATCATTTAAGTTTCCATGGAAACGACATTTTTGAGTTGTCATCATGTTTTAGTGTCAAAATACGGACATTTTAAAATGGGTTTTACCAAAGATAATACTACTACGGATAAGATGAACCATTCAATGCTAAATTTTTGATACCCCTAATGGACTTTGGCTAACGCGAGCCGATGTCCATCGAGAGATTTTCGCGCTATCCTTGAACGAAAGCTAAACAGTGTTGCCGGCAGGCCTTTACTATTGGCGTGATGAAACGCGACTAGAAAATACACAATCCGTTTAGCCGCCCGCTTTCGCTACTTCGTGTTCCAAATAAGGTACAAGCGACAGACATTGACAATGTCGCACATGGTTTCGTACCTCGATTCGCTGGGGCAGGGGTTACCGACTTAATTTTATTCGCATTTACGGAAGCATTGATATCTCCGAAGTGATTCAAAACGCCCCATTTAAATGAACCATCTATTCGTAGTAGTATTATCTTTGGTTTTACTGAAGAAGAAAAAAGACAAATTTATGAAATTTTCGTTAGATGTGGTTACAATCGAAAACAAGCACATCTTTTATATCCGGATAGAATTTTACCCAATGAACACACGTTTAAAAGGGTATATAATAATGTTAATAATAGAAATCCATTTAAGAACAAAATGAGAACAAGTCAAAGAAATAATGAAAATGATGACATAGAATTAGACATTCTCCTATATTTCCAAAGTAACATTATATTCTTATAATTAATGGAGAAAAAGCAATCCATAAAATTTCATTGATAGCTTTTAAAAAATAAAATTACACAAAAAAAACATTCAAACCCAGAGCTATTTTTATTTAAGATTATTTTTATTTTAGAATACCCTAAACATTCCATACCAAAAGCTAGTAGAGAATTAAAATTGACTTTTTTGGAAAATGCAATCAACTTTGAAAAAGCACCATTTTTATCCTTTTAAATTTACAAAAGTTCAGTATTTATCAGGAGACAATAAACTAGTACGGCTGAGGTTTTGTCAGGAGATGATGCAAAGGATTGAGGAAAATCCATTTTTTTTAATAACATATTGTGGTCCGATGAGGCAAGTTTTTTTACTAGTGGGATATATAATAGAAGAAACACGCATTATTGGGCTTCTAATAATCCCTATTAAGCAAGGCCAATCCAATTTTCTGGGCGGCAAACTCTAGATATTTGGGCCGGCATCTAACAAGGAAAGATAATAGGTTCTGTGTTTTATCAACATACATTAACAGGTCAACGGTATCAACAACTTTTGGAAAATATTTTAACTACCCTACCACAAAATTTTCCAGAGCTAAATGTCAATAACATAATTTGGCTACAGGAAGGGGGCGGGGCCTCACAACGTTGTTAGAGTAAGATATTTGCTGATCTTTTTAGGTAGTAGTTATTTAAAAATAACGTCCGTGGTGGCACTACCGCCTTGTCTAAAAGGTGCTGTGAAATGCAACATTTGCATGTTTCAGTGCTTTTCAGTGCTTGGACAACGTTGACGGAACAACTGGAAAGAAATGGGTTAAACACCGGAAAACCCGGCACTCACGGTACTTTGGTACTTAGGTTTATATATGTATATATAATCCGTAGGATATAATATACATATATAATAATCCTTCGTGAACTGTCATAAAGATTAAAAAAACACATTTCCCTTATGGATAGGCAAATTTGGAACAATTAGGTGGCCTCCTAACAGCCCAGACTTAACGCCGTTAGATACTTTTTTGTGGGGTGCTCTAAAAAAGAAAGTAAATTCACATATAAATTTAAGCATACAAGAAATTCAGAATATTTTAATTCAAGATATTTTTCGTTTAAACACCGAAAACCAAGATTTTATATACGCAGCTTTGGAAAAACTAAAACGGGGATATAGACGTTGTATTTTGGAAAATGGTGGCCATTTCGAAAACTATTATTTTAAATTTATGTTATTTTATATAGTGTTTTAGGCTACTTTTCTGTGATGACGTTGTTAAAAAGGTGATACGCTTATTCTAAGATGTAAGAGAACTTTTCTAATATAGGGTGTATAGTTAAATAATCAGGAAAGACCATGTTAACAATTAAATCCGTTCGCTATATCAAATAAATTATTCGATATCTTCAAGAAATAATAAAATGGACCCACCAAACTATGTTTCACTAAAATAAAATCTTTAAAATTTTATTTGGAAAACGGCTTTTAAACAGAAATATTTCGAAAACAACCAAACCAAATGTCGACTATGCATATATTTTTGAAATCGGGATAAAACGATCTTTCATTTTAGTTAATAATATACAGGGTGTTCCATTTAAAAAAACGCAAGTTAGCGTCATATCTTAAAAAGGCGACGTTCAATTGTTTTTTGGTAACGTTATAAAAGAACCTCAGTAACAACCCTACAACTTTTGTATTTATCATTTTCACCCATCTCTTTACCTAAGATAGATAAATGGGGGGTGCATTTATAACCAATAACCCTGTACTTCTATGACGGCATTGGCATAATGGGACTAAAATTATTGTAAAATCCTCCTTGGTTAACACAAAAAAAACTTATTTTTTACTTTTGTTTAATATTACTCTAAACTAAGTTTTAAGTTGATGGGTTAGCTATGATTTAATTATATTTTATGCCCGTATACGGGAGTTCTCCCATTAAAGGGGCAAAATAGTAACGTGATTTTCATGTGTTGGCATAACAGTGCCACAAGAGTTAAAATATTTTTTTTTGTTTTAAGGGGTTTTTGGGGACGCTCTTTGTCAATTTTACAATATAATTTTAGTATATTTAATAGATTTTAATAAAACTAACTTGCTATTTTGTCTAACGTAATTATTTTTTATAATCATCTACAGCAGGGTTTCCCAACCTTTATTTCGCCGAACCTCCTCGAATAAAAAAAAAATAGGATTTTTTTTATATTAACTAAATTGTTTATTAGAATTTTAAAAAGGTGCAATGCAGATACAATATATTTATTTATTATGGATCTTTAACAGAAAAGTAGGTACACTTTTAATCATTTACTTTTTCATTTACATTTCTTACTTTTCTTTTAATTATACATATTATTGTATAATTAAAATATATAATGTTATAAATACCAAATAAGAATATTCTAAAATTAAATATAATAATATATATATATATATATATATATATATATATATATATATATATATATATATATATATATATATATATATATATATATATATATATATATATATATATATATATATATATATATATATATATATATATATATATAAACTTCATCAAGTCCTAGGTCTCCCTGGATTGTACCTAGTACCGATGCTGCATTACCCCGTTGCACAGCTAAACCAATTCTTTGGATAATAAAACTTCGAAATTTTCTGCAATGTATTTTTTTGCAAATTTTATTAATAAAATCCTTAGCCTCATCACCCAAAAGACCAAAAGTTTCAACAGCAAAAGGAATGAAGATAAAGCGTTCTTCAAGCTCTTTATATTTTAGATGTTTTTTATTCTCGGCAATACGAGCAGCCGCACCTACAAAATTAGAAGTTTTGTCCAGATAGGATTTTGCAAGTGTATGGCTGCAAGTAGCGTCCCAAAGTTATTGTTTTCCATATTTCCAGGGAATTAAGGTCATTCCATCTACCCGTTTTCCATCGCTTCTGCAAACTCCAAGAGGCTCTAACACAGAAGGATTTTCAGCTAAAATCAGAGCTCTCTTGATAATGTCATTTATCTGACTGTGTCTAGAAGAACGCCCTGCGCTTTTTTTGCAGCTTAACCCATGTAGGCCATAAATATCAGCATTTTCGCCGCAAACGCAGGTGTGTTCTCCACACAAAGGCAGACCAAGTCTAAGAGCGATGGAAATATGGAATGTTTTGTTATCTAACAAATTTCCCAAGGACGAAGATGGAAGTGCGTTAATCCAAGCATTACTTTCAAGGGCCTGAAGAGCAAGTAGACGTGCCTTATCTTCACTTGTCTGGCACATGTTTGTAATATATTTGTGATGAGCTTGGCAAATTAAAAAGTCAAAATCTTTCTGTTTTTTTGGTAATTCTTGTGGTTGATTTTGAAGATTGAAAACAGATACCCATTTTACAAAACAATTGCTGAAATCATTATCTACTGTCGCAAGAATATAGGAAGGTAAAATTTTTGAAAGTAAACCTGACACGTCATTGATTGAACCTAAAAAGGCAGATATAGACAGGGTGGATGTATCTCTTATTCCAGCACCTCCAAATTTTACTGGAAGAGTGCTTTGTCACCAAGAATTTAATTTAATATCACAATTTGTTATGTTTTGAACCAAACTTTGTAATACATTATCAAAGTTACAAAGTAATTCTGGAGATTTCCAACAAGGTAAACATCTTAACAAATAAGACATTCGAGGTATGGCAAAGGAATATTTTAGTAAATAATAGGAAATATGTGAGTCTAAAAATTTTAATTTGGTGCTAAGAGATTTTAAAAATTCTGTCTTTTTATTAATTGAGTATTCAATTTCATTTGACAAAAAAGCACTTCCTAATAAATTAAAATTTAAAATGGGAATTACTGACAGATTAGGAACAACACTAAAAAAATTTGATAGTATATTGGAATGATCTTTAGATAAAACAGTTAATTCACACTTATCAAAATTTAAATTTAAACCCAAATCTTTACTTCCTCTGATTATTTTATGAAAATTATCTAAAATCGATTTTGGGTTTCCAGGATGTGTACCGTCATCTAGATACCAAAGATTTATTTTTGTATTTAATGATAAAATAAGTGGATTAATTGCTAAACTAAAAAGAGCATGTCCAAGAGGATCTCCTTGTTGGACACCTCTTTGAGAAAAAATATGTTGATCACCGTAAGAAAGTAAACTCGGATTATCATATAATTGTTTTTCTATTTACCATATTAAAAGCGTTTTGATAATCTATTTTTAAAATAACTTTATCTGATTCGTGAGGATAAAGAAGAAAACGACGTATTGCATGTATTGCTGCTTCTGCTCCGCATTTTGTTCCAAAGCCAAGTTGGTATGGGCGAAAAAGGTTTCCTAGCTTTTCATAAATACGAGAGCATATTACCTCAGAAGCTAAACGTCGGAAACATATTCCTACTGCTATTGGTCGAATACCTCCATCTTTTTTATTAAAAGCACATAGGTTTGCTCCATAAAAATTTTTACAAATATCTTTTGGAACTGAACCTTGAAATAAATGAGTTTTAAATATATAATTCTTTTGTATAATTATTTTTTTATTTATTTAAATAATATTTTTATTATAAGATAATGTCTAACAACTTTTAAAGTAATTTTATAACAAATAAATAAAAACTTTTAAAGTACTAATGAGATACTTGAGCTTGCATGCTCTGTACCAGTTGGTCGATTGTGGGTTCAGTCGTTCCTAGAGCTATGGTTAAATCGCTATCAGCGGCAAAGCGATTTCGCTGTTAGTTTTTATTAAAACTAGAGCTAAGAAACATGTCTTGCATAAATAAGTGGACAGGAATGAAAATATTATTAAAGCAAGAGAAGCAAGTTTCGGATTAACAAGGATTCGTTTGATCCAAAATTTCTCCAATGTCAAGAGATCAAAGTCGTTTTTCATGGTCGAGTCAGCCTTCATTTCTAGAAATTATTTCTAAAGTTCTTCAGGTATTTGTAAGACATCGACAACAAATAGGTTTTTAGTCATGTGCCATATTGGTGACTCGGAATTAACATGTCGATAGTAACGGTGAAAATCCTTTTTTCAAAGCTTGTAATTTAGTTTCTATTCGAGATTTTAAATCTTTATCTAGTTTTTAATTATTAATTGCTTCGGATAACCGTAAAAAAGGATATATATTTTCAGCCAATACTTATTTTTCCAAAGTTGAGCCTCTTCTTGCCCTAAAGTTTTAAGTTTATACGGTTCAGGGTTTTATATATATCAGCCAAATAAGCTAGCTTCCACTTAAATTTTCCATTTTTGAATAGTTGCATAAAATGATTATTTTCTTTGAATTCAAAAAAGAGGATGACCTCTTCTCTTAATTCATAAAGGCGAGCTAACTTGTTGTCTTTTGATAACCATCGCACTTCTGGGTGGAATAGGAAGATCTTGTTATCAGAATCGAGGTCCTTAAAAAAGTAAAATAAAAAACCGACTATAGCACCGATAAAATGGCAATTCTTAACAGTTAAATAACGCGTAGGTAAGCGTTATATATATTTTTTTCGGAAATGCAAACGTACCTTTTACGCCCCCCGACATTATTCTACGCGCCCTAGGGGGCAGGCCCCCCTGGTTGGGCAATCCTGATCTACGGAAAAACAAAGCAAAATTACTTACTATTTATTACTCTTGAACATGAGGCTTATTTACTTTTCATTTTATTTCTAATGCTGTAGCTGAAATATGCTATGTTCTTTTATAGTATTATAACTTGCTATTCTTTGTCTTTAATAGCAAACCACATTTACTAGCTTTTTTATTTTAAAATTGTTTTGCTTTAATTTTCTATTGAAAAATAACACAGTTTTTGACCTACTAAAAAATTCCAGTGCTTCCAAAATTTTTGTTTGTTGAAATAATCATCCAATTGGAGTATCAGTATCAAAGCAAAATCTTGCACTAATTCTCTATTAAAAATGGAGAAAAGGTTTAGTGAAAAAAGTACACAAATTGTGCATAATAAATCTCACACATTTTTTGATGTAATTATGCACGTTTTTAGGAATATTGGTTCTTTAATGTCTTTATTTCTGGATATAGTGAAACAAAATTTGGGACTTGTCTTAAAAAGATGTTTCTTTGTGGTCGTAAATTGTACAATATTACAATTTATTATAAAATATTTAAACGTCTAAAAATAAAGCCCAAGTCTTACTAATATACATGCATCTGTACAAACAGCGCATGACCAGCACGTGACTTAAAGATACATTCTATTGGTCGTTCTTGAACTTTACGTAACGATCAATGTTAAAAAGGGAAAACTTGACCCATTTTGAACATTATGGTACAATGGGTACCTGCAAACTGCACCTGCAGCGTTTTTTATAGTTGGTTATAACTTTAATGAAAAAGTGGTTGAAAGTTCATTGCTGACAAAAACAGAAAAAAACTTGCTAAATGTCTGCTTATATTACAATCTTAATTTTAATATATTCTTTCCTTAAATAAAAAAATGGGACATATGCTATTTTAATTGTGTTCATGATTTATGTTATTTTTTATGTTTTTAAAGTAAATCCCTCCTGTTGGACAAACTACGGGCCGCCACTGACGAAATGATATAGGAACATGTTTTTGATTAAATGCAGTGGTATTTTAGGTCTTAATAATAATATTAGACATATATAATTTAACTTACAAATAAACCATGACCCAAAGCTCGAAAGCTCCATAATTTTTAAAGCAAAACTTATTTAAAGTACAGCAGTATATTAGGTTAAAAATGGACATAGGCTAGTTCTGATTTAAAGGGACAATTTATTTCCTAAAACATAATTGCAAACTTCTTAAATTAGTACAATTCAATTTAATATCAGCTAAATTCCGGGTTAACAATAAATATGTTGCTATTTCTTTTGTTAAATTTAAATATGTTTTTAATGGCCCTACCAACAGTACAAAACACAGTGCCAAAATACCTGGTATGCCTGGCATCTCAAAATAATTCGTTGATTTCTTGGCCGCAATAAAATTTATATTACAACCCTCAGTGGAAAACCCAACAATAAATAGGTTGTCTGATAAATATCTATTGTGTAGGCACCGCACCTTTTGAAAGGGTTCAGGTCCTGATTACCTACTAATATTTATAGTTAAGGTTAGCTACTTTGGATGCTCAATAACACACAAGAAAATACCTTGACAAACTCCAACGACTAATGAACTAAGACGAAAAGACTCTGCTTTATATTCAACACCTGCAATTTGCCTATAACCTACTTATTATACCACATGGGATCTACATGCGGGTACCCAAACTATATTCAGTTTTACGACTAACAGTAGCAGGTAAAACGAAAAATCAACGAATTATTGTGAAACGTACCGTACCTAATTGCTATTAAAAATGGTTGTTTTTACTATTTGTTAGCAAAGTATTAAGTAAAAATTATGAGAATACATGAAACACTCCCTCTCTGTTAAAAAAAAGATTAATTAATACTCAAAAACAGTTCTATTTTTTGACAGAAAATTAAAAATAAATATATATTTTTAGGTATTTTTTTAAATTTGAAACCGAAACTTTTATTTCAATTGTTTTATGAAAATATAGTTAGACGTATTCATTTAGTACAGGTTTATTTTGAGTTAGTAAATTCCGTAAATTAAAAACTTTTTTTTAAATTCTCGGCCCTTTTTAACTTAAAGTTATACTTATAGTAAAAAATGATTTAAGAATACTTAAAATATTGATCAAATAAGAAGCGTACCTAATTTAAAGGCAAAATATACTACCTTTAGAGTAAAACAATTATAAATAAAATAGTACATGTATATACATTTTCTGTAATAAACTATGCATTGAGAAGGTCAGGGAATGACGACAACAACTAAAAATAGGACAGATTTGCTAAAATATTTCCACTAGTTACTAATCTTTTATTTTGTGATTTCCCGTGTAATTTAAATGTAATTTGGAAACCAGACGAAAAACAACAAATCTTGTGTAATTCAAATGTGGCACGTTGTTAGCAATTCCAATTTTAAAAGCTAGACTAATTTCATGAATGGTTATTACGGTCTGAAAAACGGTATTTTAACAATATGTTAACTTGGTTAAAAATAGAAATTGACCAGACAGATGATCCCGATCAAAAACCAGATATAGTTCGAAGTTGTTTTGAAACAAAAAAAATGCTGTAGTTGCATAAACCACATCAGGAATAAAAACAGCTAATTAATCTATTCTAATTATTGGAGCTCATAGAGAATATCGGCCTCTATAAATTTAAATTTACCGAGTGGGAATATTCAGGGTATTAAAAAGACTATTACAATGTTTCCTAGGAAATATGCCTTGACAATTTCTGATTTTTTTAAGGTGTCTAAATGTCTGTTAAGAACATAATAACTTTTATTTTGTAAGCCAAAATAAAGGAATTTTTTGGCAACATGGATTAAAGTTTCGGAACTTGCTGTGACCATATAAAAAAGCTGTTTTTTCACGGATCTTCTCTAGATGTATATATATTATATATATATATATATATATATATATATATATATATATATATATATATATACAGGAAGTAAAAAGTATGATGCTCACGATTTTAATGGGCGATAGTGAAGCTCAAACAAAGTCGAAAAAGTCAAAAACATACAAAAGTCAAAAACATATGGGTCAAAAGTTAACTGTTTTCGAAATATGGCCTTTCAAAGTTTAAAAAAAATTGGCAACACCGCGCCCGTTTCATTGAAGCGAGTCGAACAATTTTTGCAAGTTTTGCATATTTACACTTTTTTTAAGGAGATGTTTATTTATATACAAATAATAAAAATTACTTCTTACAATTTATTTTGATATTTAATTTATGTAAAAAACAATACATTATTGTTTGGTCTATATTTGTAATTAAAAAACAATTGTACTTACCACAAATGGGCCTAATATTCATTTTCAAAAAAAATTATTATGTTTTAAAACATCACTTTTTTATTTTGCTTGGAGAATAAGATTTCTCGGTTGCACACATCTCGTTTTCAAAAATCTTGGACACTACAGTTGTAAATTTATAACATATCCACATTTTTCCCGTTTTAAAAACAACCAAAAATGTCTCGGCCGTTGAACACGTATTTACAACTGACTACACAAGGCTCCTAGCTAGGTAGCTCTATTGCCAATTGTTTTTTACATTTTTAACTAAGGAAAAAATTATTATTAATATTATTATTATTTTTTCATTTCTAGATTGAAACATAGTTTATTATATTAGCAAATAAATCTACTGATAAGCGATCAAGACAAAAGTTTCAGGTTTTCAGAAATAATTGTTTTCAAAGTTTAAACTTTGACATCGTTCAGACAAAAATCTGTCAAGTTTTGACACATATGAGCTTTTCGACTTGTTTTAAGCTCCACTATCCACCATTAAATTATGAGCATTATACATTTTACACCCGTATATATATATATATATATATATATATATATATATATATATA
>JAHBCN010021191.1:0-14352 GCA_019359885.1 Listronotus oregonensis | reverse complement strand
ACAGCTAGATGTTTTAATCCTAAAATTTCCATAATTTAAAGTTATAGCTTCAAGTGTAGGACCAAATATACATACATATAAAAATACCCTGTATGAAGTTTCACTAGCATGGATATAATACATGGCATATAAATATTGCCTCGGCTGCGTTGAAACACAGCTGTCCGCCAAAGCGGGGAAGTTCAGCCTCAGTGGATAGTCAGTAATTGCATAGTTGTGCCGTTGTGAGTAGTTCGAACTCTGAATAACATTACTTAGATATTAAGAAAGGGTACTAAGTGAGTAATTATCTATATAATGCCCGATATGCTTCTATCGCAATGTTTAAAATAAGCCGTCCAAAGCTGTAAAACAATTTTGTTCTTTAAGGATAGCTATTGGAAGGGAGAAAATGGGTTATCTAAAAATCCGACACTCAAGGTACAGAGTACTTAGGTTAAAAATAAGGAAAATGATTAGTTGTTTAAGGTGGATATTCAAGTGACTTACTGACTTCTTTAGCTTAATGTAAACGTACGTTTTTTATCGAATCCTTAATTCGCTATACTAACTACCAACACGTATTCTCAGTAAGTACCGAGATACGCCGAGATATTTATTTAGCATAGTAGGAATGACGACGGGACACTTGCACTGCGTGTGTGGTCCTGTATAAAATAAGAATCGTTATTCAGCTTCTGGTTAAGTTACAGAAAAAATATATAGTTCTTTTGATTAACTATTAATGTACCTATATACAAAAGCAGTTAATAAACTAGTTTCGAATATAATGGCCTTATAATTCTGCTAATACTAAATGGAAAAGTCTTCAGGGTTTAAGAATTTAAAGGTAATTAAAAAGATTTGTGTAAGCATATACAAAATAACATTACCCATGTCTCTCAGGTATTTCTCTTATTAATTTAATTTTGGCTTTTAATTTTAGTATTAGGATTGCCACTTAAACTTTGCACTTCTTCACTCTTTTTTCTAATCGTTGTATATCTCTTATGGGGCCGCTCGAAGGATCCTCACCTTCACAAGGCAACAGCCGGGTGAGCGGGCTTGCGTGTTCCAATGACCTTTAGGGCTAGACCGATAGGGCTATCCATGCCGGAAGGTCTAAGAGGAGGAACTAGACTAAGAAGGATCCAAACCCCAATCCAGTAGCGTTAGCCCCCCAGAGTAAATAGCCTTACGCCTTGCAGGACACCGCAGGCGTTGACCACCTCTTCTCCATTACTCGTGGGATCCTTATGGACGACCAAGAAAACAAAAATAAAAACTCAAGGAGGGAGCAGAGGAGGGATTCCCAGCAAACACCTCTATCGTGGAGGTCGTGACGGACCACGACATCACTGTCGTGGAGATCATGACGGACCACGATAGCGAAGCCATTCAACACCATAGACCGCTGCGATGCCAGGACGGAAAATCAGGGTGCTGCAAGCCAACCTGCAGCCTAGCGAGGCAGCAACAGCAGTCCTTGCAAACGCTATGAGGAACTTTGACGTGGCCCTCATACAAGAACCCTGGGTCTACGGAGGAAAGGTAAGAGGTTTAGGGGACGTGGATGGAGAACATCCGACGTCCCCAGAACGTGCATAATAGTCAATAAAGATACTGTTTCAGAGACCTGGTAGCTGTTAAAATTAGGTCAGAAGAAATTAATTTTTGGATGGGCATATCTACCCTATGATGGCCCTGACCTACCACCAACCAAGGAGATGGACGACCTGGTGAGAAGCTGTAGAGGAAATGGATCGCAGCTCATCCTAGGATGCGATGCAAATGCACACTACATTACCTGGGAAAGCAAAACCCACGAGGTGAATTTTTATTACAATTTATTATGGCAAACGATTTGGTTAAATTTCTTTTTTTGCCTATATAAGAACAGCTAGCTAAAAGTCTTTTCTCGTAAAAAAATATTTATTTTAAATTATTATTTTTTTATTTAAAATTAAAGTTCATGTCTGCCCTTTGAATCTTACTTCAGACCAATACAACTTGGGGTCGGTCATGACGTTATTGCAGAAGCCTGTGCCCAGCGTTGACATATTTATTAAATAGATTTATACTTTTTTTTGGTAAATTTACCCGAGTTATTCGTAAATTTTGGCAGACAGCTTTTCTTGGCAGATATTTATTAGATTTATGGTTTTTGTTATGATCTGATAATAAATACAGAAATATACAACAAATAGTGTATTAGTTAAATTTAAAGATTTCCTTTTGCGATGAGCTTGTTAAGAGATAATGATGGAAAATTGAACTATTTTTGATTTTGCAAAAAAATGCTGTGTTCGCTCGTTTCCAATGTAAAATGCGATTTTTTTAGCTTTAAATTGCATCTAAACTGACGACCGTAATAAAATTTTAAATTAAAATGTCTTTTCAATATTATTTGCCCAAGAGGGTTCTTAAAAGAGATTGAGAATTAAACCAAATTTGGAAAATAATATACAAAACAGTGGCGTATACTGATTACAAAAAGTGGGGCGGGGCAAATATTTAATTTAAAAAGTTAATAAAAAGTAGATCAAACATTAAATTACCTCTTAAATGGAAAGATGGGAATTTAAAAAGTAGATTTTATGCGGATGTTAGAGTATCAGAAATAATTAGATTTTCTAAAGAAAATGTAGCATAGCTGATATATTTATAGCGCTGTTATAAAGATTCCTATTAAAAAATATTTGACAAAAATGTTTTTTAGGTATAAGGGGTTGTTTATGGCTAATAAAAAGATACGTGCAAGGGTCTACATAGTTGATGAGCGATTTAAATTCATGCAGTAATACTAAACAGCGCCACTTTTATCTGTGAATAAGTGAAAGGTCTTTGCCCTTAAGTTCATTAATGACAAAACCAGAGCTTAACTTTAGGTATATAAACCGAACCTTTAATGTTAATTTTAAAACATGCATTATACAGACCCCGCTGGAAAAATAAATTTAACCTGTTGACGGCGTATTCTATAAAAACCAAAGCAGTATGGTTCGATTTAAATGAATATTCATTAAGCCCATCGGGAGTTTTAATTTCGCGAAAAGCAAGCAAACCGGGCGCTAATTATGCGCGGAAATCGGCATTTTAAATTTTAATTTTGACTGGAGGTAACCGATAATCTGTGGGTTTTAGTTAGAAAAAGCTTTAAAAATTGTAAAGGCTAATGTGAATTCTATTATAAATTAAGTATGAAGAACTAATGGAAAATGCTAAAAAAATATTGGTAACTGATTGTGGCCGTGTGAACGTAAGAATGTAAGAAATTAAGAAAATTGTACTTCGTGCAAAATATTATTAAAATTAGTATCATAGCAAAGCGCTTTAGGTAAAAACCATTATCAGTGCTATCTACAAATAAGAATTGAACAATAAAAGCAAATTAAAGAAAGGTTTTAAATATTTTTATGGAATTTTTTTGATCATGCGAAACTATTATTGTTAAAAAGATTTTTAATAACTTATTTTTTTTTATTAAGTGTGTAAGAAGTAACGAATCTTGAGCTAAAATGTGATTTAAAAATCACACAGTGCAATTTTCCGGTTATTTTAAAATCAGAGTAACTAAAGAGTTTGATATTTCCTGCATTGCTGTACTTATATGTAATGAGAGTCATGAACTGACAATATTTGATCGTTGTGTTTAAAAATGTAAAAGTCTAGTCGAGAAATATGTTTCCTGCAAAAAACAGTTAAAAGCCTTTAAAAAATATGAGAGATAGCTCATTCGACGCGGAATGCAAATCTAAGAAAGGCGTTTTGAGGATTTTTTCTACCAATAAAAATTGCAATTGTTATTAACCAAAAACGCAAAAAGACGGCCCTTTCGATTTTTTTTGATAGGTAACTCAAAAACCATAGGAGATAGCGGAAATTGCAAAAAAGATATTTAAAAAGGACGAAATCTCCAAAAAAAAGTCCCAACTCCTGAAACTCTATCTCCATTATTTATAATTTTAATTAAACGCTGAAAATGGAACTCCGCGCGACATTTTTGGTTGCGCGCTTGGAGTCAAAACCGAGTACGTCACACTAACGGCCGAGTGATAATCGCGTTGTTAAATTTAGCAAGGGACTTAGCAATTGTTAAAACTTAACAACGGTTTAGAATGTTTAACTAAATGTCAGATTTTGACAGGTTGCCTACTAAAATCATTGAATAACACTGACAATGACGTTTTGTTAAACATTCTAAACCGTTGTTAACTTTTAACAATTGCTAAGTCCATTGCTAAATTTAACACCGCGATCATCACTCGGCCGTTTAAGTATTAAATATTAATTAAAATTTTAAAAATCATGATGCATTAAGAACACTTCAAAGAATTTATTCCTGTTGAAAATTAAACTTAAAGGTAATTTTTCTACAAATTAGACGATTGATAATTAACAAAATTGTTTCGAAATTTAATCTTTATTGTACATTTAAGAAAAAAATAATAATGTCGTAAAAATCTTCTGCTTTATGCAGTCCTTATATACATACTTAACACGATCACGCCATAAAAGTTTAAAAACATTTTATCCTTTATTTACAATAATTGTATAACTTTGACAAAAAATGAAAAATTAGAGTAATATTGTCAAAGTTATTAAATTATTATAAACAAAGGATTAAAATTTAATAAACATTTATGGCGTAATCTTATTAAGTATGTATATAAAAAGGACTCCACGAAGGGAAAAACTTTTACGACAATTATTTAAACATTTTTTTAATGTACAATGAAGACAAAATTTCGAAACAATTTAGTTAATTAACGATTTTCCAACTTGTTGAAAAATTAACTTTGGGTTAATTTTTTAACGGGAATAAATTCTTTAAAGTGTTCTGAATATACTTTAATTTTTAAAAATTTTTCAATTAATATTTAATACCATAAAAAGAATTATTTAGTGTGAGGTACTTGGTTTGACTCCGAGCGCGCAACCAAAAAGGTTGCGTGAAGGCCCATTTTCAGCGTTAAATTAAAATTATAAATAATGGAAATAGAGTTTCGAAAGTGGAGACTTTTTTTGAATTTTTTTCCTCTCAAGCAACTTTTAGGCAATTTCCGTTATCTCTTATGGTTTTCGAGTTATCCAAAATCAAAAGGGCTTCTTTTTTTTTTTTTGTTAAAACAATTGCAATTTTTATTGGCAGAAAAAATTCTTAAAACGTCTTTCTCAGATTTGCATTTGGCGTCGAATGAGCTATCGCTTATATTTTTCGAAACCTTTTATCTATTTTTCACAGGACACTTCTCGACTAGACTATAATAAATATAATATCTTTTTATTATTAATGTTAGGAATTCAAGATTTATCCCTACTTTACCACTTAATAGAAACCTTAGACTATACAGCTAAACATTTGGTCAATCATATCCTCTTAAGCGGTAATTGGTAAATGCATCAGAGGGTTGTATTATAAAGCTTCGTGAACGTCAGCTGCGGTGAATATGCCGGTGGTAAATTGTCGGGCGGGATATAGGAAATCCTATGTAATTTTTAAGGTGTCAATTATTGGCTTTACTAATTATTTTGGACAAAAATTCTTTTTAAGTTTATTAAAGAGCATGCAAATTACGTCCATGGTAAAAAATTTAAATTTTTCGGTTACACCGTAGTATATTTTTAAAAACTGTTACCTTATTATCACCTCATATTTATGAACAACAATAAAAATAGCAGTTAGTTGTAAATTAACGTTGTCATTTTAAAATTACTGCTTTGTCATTATTAGAAAGGCTTCCGCAGCTCATTGTCCCAACGGAATCGAAGCTGACGTTCACGAAGCTTTATAATACCATCCTCTGATGCATTCTACCAATTTTCGCTTGAGAGGAAATTGGTCATGTAAATCTGTTACTGGCTCCTGGACCATTAGTCAAAACACAAAATTATTTAAATTACCAAACAATGCAAAAAAAACCACTGAGGTAAGTGTTTTTAAGTTTCTTAGTAAAATAGATTTTTTAATGGAACACCCTGTATATTGGATTACCAGTAAAAAGATCTTTAAAAGAGCTTTAAAAAAACAACATTTAATACGTCTATCTTTAACAATTTCGGAAATATAATAATCCAAATTTAAAAATAATATTTTATCTTGCTTGAATAAGCTGTAAGCTTATTCTTACAGCTTTTAGCTGCATATGAAAATTAAAAAGTATTTTTTAAATTTGGATGATATTTTCAAAACTAACAAAGACTGACATATCAGATCAGTATTTTTAAAATTCTTTGATACTGGCGACACAATATACAAGGTGTTCTATTTAAAAAATGCTATTTTGGGTGGATATTCATATTAAATCTGGTATTTTTTAAGCTCCTTAAAAGATTCTTAAAATGGTAATACAGGGTGTTTCATTTAAAAAAATATATTATTTTGCTATTAAACCGGAAAACCTGACTGTCACTTGTATTTTGCATTCTTTATTTTAAAGGACGCAAAAAATGCTGCTTCGTATTTTGACTAGTAACAAAGTTATTAATGGTCAGCAGAGCTGGGTAGAAATCGAATCCAGAAATCGATTTCTTTTTAAGGATCTGAAGGCTGGAAACGATTACTTTTTAAAAATAGGATTCGTAATCCGGATTCGTTATATAATTTAAAAATGATCCGCAATCGATTCCTTTTTCGACGGATCCGATTCCAAAAAGAACTAATTCCTTATATTTTTAATTTGAGACAAATCTTTTGTAAATGCCAAAAATCCGCCATTTTTAATACGCCATTTCAAATTTCCAAATTTCGACCAAGAATTATTAGTTTCCAGATTTTCACCTAACACCCTTAAATCTAAGGCAAATAGGTTTATAAATGCCAAAATCCGCCATTTGGAATATCTCATTTTAAATTTCCAAATTTTTATCTAAGATTCCTAATCAGCATCACATTGATTTTCGGAAATAAAGATAAAACATTTTAAAACATCTGCCTATTTAAGTATTTAAATAAGAAAACACACCTATTAACGTGATTTTTAATCAAAATAATAATTTTTTAATATGCTATCCTTGAGATAACCCTGAGGGACTTTTAAATGGGACATTTTATTACTATTAAGGGTCCCTAACAAAAGTGAATTTAAAATTTTAATACATTTTTATATTCCGCAAGCAGAGAAGTTTATTAAACGGTACTTGTAGAACTTTCTGTAAAATTACAATAAATGTCCCATTTATAAGTTGCCCAAGGTTTCCTTAAGAATCACATTTAAAAAACTTATAAAGGTCTGGCAAAGCAAGTTTTGGAATACAAACAAAAAATGTTTCATTTAAGGATGGGTTAATGTTGATCTCAGAAGTATATTATTTAGATTTAAAGAATATCTATCAAAAGCTAATTTGGCTAAAATTTAAAGCACTTTAAAATGAGGCTAAAATTATATTTTGCGGCTCGGGCTCCATGCTAAAATCTTTGACGCTTGATTTATCATCGAGATTTTGTAGTATCATTCATATCGTAGTCCACAACCGCTGTGTTCGCACGTGGTTGTCGTGGTTAGGTCCAGTAGGATCTTTTGGAACATGCGCTAGAGTTGCTGGTTATCGGCAACTCTTGTTACCACCGTATGGAACGGGATCCGAAGCTAAGACGAACACAGGCTTAACTCAAGGTGTTAGCATACCGTGCTGATGAGTGAATGACATCCTGTGTCTTAAACAGGTGTCTCCAGTGGTGCCTGTGAGATACAGAGCGACCTCTCAAGAGCCTTACTGCGGTAATGCGGGGCTCTGTCCTGCCGTCATATCGAAAAATGCAGTAAAGTCGATTTTTGACGATTTTAAGATTTTTGTTGAATCAGATTTTTTGGGTAACTTTTTATATTCCCAGTATTTTGATTTTCAAAAAAAAAATTTTTTTCCAAAAAAAACGAAAAAAAAGAAATGTAGTATCTCAATGAGGCAATAAGGGTCATCAAATACTTACAAAAATGCAGTAACTAATCAATCATAATTTTTAAAAAGCAGTATCACTGTGTTAATGGGGAAAAGATTAGTGTGCTTCTTTGTAAGACGTCATTGATTACTAATTTAAAAAAACCCCCTATCCCCCGTTCATTAAAAAAAACGCAGTAAAATGTAAAATTCGCCTATAACTGCATATATTTTAATCTTACAATTGTAAAAATTTCGTCATGATTTGCTAACCGAAAAAAACAGTGAGTAAAAATTGCGTCAATTTTTCCCTTTCCATCACCAATTGGAACTTTTTATGAAACAAAAGGTAGTATATTGATTTTAAAGATTTAAAAGATGCTGTTTTGGCCAGCAAACTCTGAAAAAGTTATAACTCTTGAAAAGGGGGCCAAATAATTTCTACGATTGGATAGACAACACGTCACAAGTGAAAATAGAAAACCAACCACGTCTCTATGTTTCTGAAATGACATCAGTTGTTGTAAAACGTGGAATAAAACTCTTTAACTTACACCAAGAACCACGATATGGCTAATCCAATAGAGATACGTTTTTTTTAAAATTAAAAAAAAAAAAAGAAGGAACCCTTTTTTCCGCCACCTAGAAATAAAACTAGTGGCGTAAATAAATCCAAAAAAAAATCCATTTTTAAGAAATTTGTCTTTTGATGAGGAAAGAAACCAAACCATTTTGCGGATTTCATTGGAGGAAAATCCTCAATCCAATGATCTCAATGAATCCTTTGAAGGGGCTTTTTTTTGTATTTTTATTTTTTTAAAATTTTATATCAATATTTGTTCAGATAAATACTTTTTTTTGTTCAGATCTCTTTTTTTTCCTTAAGTTATTTCTTACATTTTTATGCATAAACTTAAATTACACGCATTAATTAAAATGCCATAACTTTTTAAAATAAAAGATATTAGAAATTTCAGCAGTTTATTTGTTTGGTCAAGTTATCTATTTTGGAATCTAATTTAAAAGTAGGGAATCAGTCAGTATTTCCGGGAAAAAAAATTGGGGAAAAAAATTGTATTCCCTACAATTTAACTTAATGGCGGCACATAAAAGTTACTAAAAAACGCAGTAACTAGGTCAAAAGTTGCAAGTTACTAAAATTGTTAAAAAATGTTCGATTACAGGTAATGAGATACTAAATAAAAACGCAGTTTTATCAATATTACTTTATCAAAATCAAAAGTTATAACTAAAACTTGTTTAATAACGTCAAAAACACTATATTTGGAATTGTATCGATATTGGTAAAAAAAATTTTTTTCGCCAAAAACACGCTCAAAACTTTCAGGTCTTTTTTTCGAAATATAACCTTCTTTTTCTCCTTTTTTATTATGACGGCATGTCGTGGGGGCTATTATTCCCTAGTCCCAAAAAAAGCGGACAGAACCCTTTCATGGGGAAAGAGTGACAAGGTGCCCCCCTTTGATTGAAAACGAATAAAAACCGTTTCAAAAGGGGGGCCCCCAAGTCCCGGCGCCTGTTTTACGGGGGGAGGCAAAACGCCCAAAAAAAAACGGTGTTTTGGAAAGGGGGTTCCTAAATTTAAACAGAAGGCGAACAAAACCCCTTTTGTAAAAGGGGTTTCAAACAGAAAACTGATAGAACCGTTTTTAAAAAGGCCGGAAAAGGGCCTTTTCCTATGAAAAGTCACTAAACCAAGAGGAGGGCGGGGTATCTAATCGTCCCATATTTTCCCGGAGACAAGGACACCAGAACACATATTTTGCTCGTGTCCGGTAGCGACACGAGTAAAAAGAGATGTAACAACTTTCTTCCAATCTGATATCGGATTCGTTGGAAGTCTGATCCTGTTCGGAGAAACAAGGTGTGAACAACAATAGACCGAGCGGTCGCGATGGAGTTCGTAAAAAGTCCACTCACTTTAAACCTAACCTAACCTAACATATCGTAGTTACCATTTGTAAGTATAACAGCTAAAAATGATCCGGATTTATGATCCAACAGAAATCGATTCCCTGGATTCAATTCCTTTTTTCTTTAGGAATCGTAATTTTGGTTGGTGATTCAATTTCTTTATGAGGATCCGGATCCGTAAATCGATTCCTTTTTTGAATGATCCGTCCCACCTCTGGCAGCCAGACACCTAATTTAGACAGCCCTGTATAGACAAAAAAATTATACTAAAAATTTTTTACCAGCTATTTACACTTTGCATGAAACACGTTTCTATAATCCGACATGTTACATCTCCCAGTGAATCGTGATAGGACAATCATATTCTCGCGCCCCATTGTTTTTTAAATCATTAAAGAAAGAAAGAAACACACATCAGACTTAAGTAATTGATAGTTTCTATATTGAAATTTGACGTCTCAATTGATATATATTAAGCGGGAACATCTTAGGCATAGGTGTGTGTTGTGTTGTAGAGTATAAATGAAGAGGTGTCAATAATCTATAGAAGACGATTTATAATTGAATGCATGGAGTGCTCGAGCTGTGGGAATCCGTTTTTTAAGAGGTTATATGTTTAGTAAATGTCATATAGTTCATAATACACATGATTAAGAAATGAAGTTAGGATTTTTAATTATAGTAATTTTAAATTTATTAAAAAGTTAAACCATAAAACAGGATATAGGAAAGTAAAAAGAATATCATGGTTGCCAAATGATTATGTTATACCGTTTAAGTTTTCTTTAAGTTAAAATTAAAATTGTGATATAATTTTTACTGTTTTGGCAATTAGAATCCATGAATTATTAAATTTTACTCAAATCGGTATTATACAGGATCAGTTACAACAAAATTGGGAGAAATCGTTACTTACGAAGTACCTTTAATTCGAAAGTTAAAGCAAAATTTTATTACAATACATTGTCCGGAATTAAAACTTATGTCAAAAATTTGTAGCAGGAGCTCGTAAATTTAAATTATGGCGCTCAAAAAGAATTACCCTATGACTAAAGTTTTTGCGTTGATGTTAAGGGATTTTGACATCAGAATAATGAATATCGCAATACACATTTTTCATTAAAGGCTGAAAAAGTACAAACTATTGTTTTTGTTATGGTTTTTGTAGGATAATTTTTTCAAATACCACAGTTTAAATTAACGAGCCATAATTTAAATTATGACATAATTTTAGTTCTGAACAGTAAACCTTAATAATATTTTATTCCAACTTTCAAACTAAAGGTATTAGATAAGTGGCGTTTTTTTCCAATTTCGTTGTAACAGACAATACCGATTTAACAAAATTAGTGAACTGTAGTTTTAGACCATGCAGAAGATAACCCCAAAATACTTTATATATATATATATATATATATATATATATATATATATATATATATATATATATATATATATATATATATATATATATATATATATATATATATATATAAACCAAAAATTAAAAAATTATTTGCTAATTCAATATTTGTTAGAAAAAATTAAAAATTTCCTAACACATAGATAATAATTTTATATTGCGCATTTTTAACATAAAATAAAAAACGGGTTTTGTTTATTTCCAAAATCCCCTATTTTAGCGTTTAAATTAAAAATTTTTTTTTATGACAATTAAATTTTTATAACCCCTTTTTATTTTTAATTTGGGTAGGGGTTAAAAGCCTTATAAAATTTTTTTTTAAAAAACAATTTTAAAAGTAATTTCCAATTTTTTAAATTTTTTTTTTAAATTTTGAAAATTTTGGCAATTTAAAAATTCTTTTGAAAATTTAAACCCGTTTTAACTTTTAAAAATTTGAATTCCCTTTAAATTTTTAAAAAATGAATTTTTTAAAAAATATTAAAAAAAAGTTTTTTAAACTTTAAAAATTTTGTAAATTTAAAAAATTTTCCCCCCAAAAAAAAATTTTAAAAAAAAAGGTTTTATTTTTAAAATCATCTTGTTAATATTATAAATCCCCAAAAAAAAATTTTTTTATTTAAAAAATCTTATTATATTATAATATTATATTTAAATTTTATTAAAAAATAATTAATTTTTTTAATTTTAAAAAATATATATATATATATATATATATATATATATTATATATATATATATATATATATATATATATATATATATATATATATATATATAATATATTATATAATTAATTTTTAAAAAATAAATTGTTTTTTTTTCTGAAAGATTTAAAAAAAATTTTTTGTTTCTTTCATGTTTACAAAAAACGTAAAAATTTGTAACTAAACAATATACCCCAAAATATGATCGAGCTAACTCCTTTTTAAATTTTTAATTAAATTTTAAATTTTTATTTTTTATTTTTAAATAATTATAAAATTAATAAATTAGAGTCGAAGAGAAAAACTAACAAAAAAAGCCGTTTGCATTGAGTAGTTAAAACTAATAAAGGCCGGTAAACATATTTAGCGATTATACGCTATTCGACTCAGCTAATTATAAAATTAACCCAAGGCGAAATAATCCGGGCCTGAATGTTCTTTCAAGGGAGAAACATTTTTAAACCTCTTTCTTTAATAAGACGTTTTTCTTTATATTAATATATATATTAATATATATATATATATATATATATATATATATATATATATATATATATATATATATTATATATATATATATATTATATATATTTATATATTTATATAATTATATATTTATTTATTTTTTTGTATTTTCTTGGGTATAGGTTGTATGTTTAAAAAAATAATAAAATTTATTACTTCATTCTGCAACGTTTCGCACAATATGCTGTGCTTTATCAAGCATTTATTAGCCTAAAGTATAATAAAATTTTGAAGACAAACACTCTAAAATATTTAAAATAACACTTATAAAATACTTTGTTACACAATTAAAATCGATATAAAATTATAAAACACACACACAATTATTACATTAATATAACTAGATATTACTTTAAGATGCGTACCTTAGAGCTAATATGTGTTGTTTGTGTTTAAATGATGTCGGAATTTGATAAAATGCAAGATTGTTTTTTTTTTTTAAATATGTTTAAATCTTTTTTATTTTTTTATTAAGAATAAATATATTTGATAAATGTTTTTTTATTTTTATTTTAAGCGTTAAGGATAGACTATAATTAAAAAAAATAAAAATATACAGGTCGGATTCATTTACTTTCTTCATCTTTTTTGTCGTTCAAGGCTTTTTTTTCTTTATTTTTATTTTTTTAAACAAGTTTTTATAATTTGAATAATTTTTTCTTTGTTTATTTGTAGGGAGGCGTTTTTGGTCTATTTGTGACGTTTAATCTGTTTTCAAGAGTTGTGTTGTCATATTATATATTTTTGGGCAATTTAATTAATTAATTAATAGGTATGACAACAATCTTTGGGAAACGATTAAAAGGCAAAAAAACGCCTCCCACTAAGAAAACAAAAATCATGAATTCAACTTTAATGAAACAAAAGTACTAACAAAAGATTCAAATTATAAAAAACTTAATATAAAAGAAATAATCGAAATTAAAAAAGAAAAAGAAGCCTTAAGCGACAAAAAAGATATCAGTAACCTAAGCCAAATATACCACAACTTGATCAGCTAAAATCCCAAAATCGCAAACGCCATACTCTATAGTGAAACTAAATGAATCCAACCTGTATATTATAAAAAAAAAATAAATTATAGTCTATCCTTAACGCTTAAAAAGCATTATCAAATGTATTTATTCCGAATAAAAAAAAATTTAAACATATTTAAACAAAAAAAAACAATATTGCATTTTATCAAATTCCGACATCATTTAAACCACAAACAACAAATATCAGCTCTAAGGTACGCATCTTAAAGTATTATCTAGTTATATTAATGTAATAACTGTGTGTGTGTGTTTTATAATTTTATATTGATTTTAATTGTGTAACAACGAATTTTATAAGTGTTATTTTAAATATTTTAGAGTGTTTGTCTTCAAAATTGTATTATATTTTAGGCTAATAAATGCTTGATAAAGCACAGCATTACGCGAAACGTGGCAGAATGAAGTAACGAATTTTATTATTTTTTTAAACATACAACCTATACCCAGAAAATACAAAAAAATAAATATTATAACATGGTTAAAGAAAAATAATACAAAATTATAATGTATATATATATATATATATATATATATATATATATATATATATATATATATATATATATATATATATATATATATATATATATATATATATATATATAATTTGTTTCCTTCTTTGTATTATTAGAAAATCAAAAAATATTATCTTTTAATAATAAAACCAAGGTTCATAGATAGCGCTTTTAAAACATTAAAAAAGCTACAGTAGGAATAATAATCATTCGAAATGTGCTTATTAAAGAACCACATAACTTCACAAAATTTAAATATTGGTATTTTTCTCTGGTAAAAAAACAGACCGGTGGTAATCTCATTGATACCAGGTACACAAAGACATAAAGTAAAGAGGCTTATTTATTCATCT
>JAHBCN010021190.1:0-14448 GCA_019359885.1 Listronotus oregonensis | reverse complement strand
AAAGAAACCAAAAAACGTACGGGGGATAATTTAAAAAGGGGGAAGGGGGGGTTTTCAAAACGATTTAAGTCAATCCTCGAGCCGGCGTTTTTTAGTTTGACTAGTCAATCCTCAGGTCTGACTTGAAGTTTTTTAAAAGCCCAAACAAATGAAATTTTTTGGCCTCTGACTAAAGGTTCTTGTCAAACTTGGGAGAAACTAATTTTCCAAACGTTTGGCCCAAACGTCAAAACTCAATTTAATGAAATCGGGTTTTGACCAGTCAAACTTCAATTAGGTATTAGAAAGTCTCAGTTTGTTAAATAAGATTAATAAAACTTTTTTTTTATTTTAATGTTTATTGTTGTTATATATAATAATATTGTCATGGTTAAAATTAAAAAATAGTCTTTATTCAGACATGGTGGGGCATTATGACATTTAAAATTGCACAATACGTCAGATCTCTACATTTGCAACTAAACAACAAACCCAGGTATAACTTATTTAAACATGTTCAAACGTCGAGGTCGATTCTAGAATCGACTGGCAAGCCAAACAGATTATTTTTACTTTCGACGTTTGACTAAAACGTTAGGAACTTTTAGATGTGACTAAAAATACTTGTTAGTCAAAGGCCAAATTGAACTTATTTCGGTGTTCCGAAGGCTTTGGTCAAACCTAGGATAAACCAGTCATTTCGCGAAGAGACTGATACGAACCTTGACTATGATATATACACATTTTTATTCTTTTTTACGTAATCGCCCCTATGAAAGGTATATTTTTGGACTAGGTGAGTCCAAAGAGTGTAAAATAATACTGAATAACGAACAGACCTTGTGTTTTGTGTTGTTGCCTGCAGAACTTTTAAAATAGTAAAAACAACAAAATATTTTGTAGTTGAAATGCGAACTGTCAAGAGTCAAAACTGTCACTTTGGTTTATCAAAAAGGAACCACGTTCTACCCTAGTTGAGTCGGTTCAAATTTGAGCAGCAATTTTAATACCCAAGTGTTTGCACCAGAAAAGAAGTGCGCATGACGTCATTTAGACCTCAAACTAAAAATTTGGTCCACCCCGTGAAAAGAAGGCTAATGGGTGAGTTAGTTAATATAACCCTTCAATTTTTCACAGAATTAGGATATGTATTCACATACCAAATATACCCTTATGTTAAGCAATAACAAAGTTATAATAGGGGGAAAAATAGGCCTTTTCGAGTAATATACAAACTTGAGCGTCAGGCCAAAACTTTTCCTGGTACTGCTCCTAGATTAAAATTTTTTTACTCCTATTGGAAAAATGTCTATTTTGTGTAGGTTTCTTCATATAGAAACCTTAAAAAAAACTAAAATTTATACAGATGTTAATACTTATAAACTGTCATATTAACAAAATGCTGACTACGCTGCTGGTGTGTGTCAACAACAAAGCGAAAATCACACACTGCCTGTTTTGCTCAATCTTCTTATAGCTAATTTTCCGGCATTAAGGTGTTCACTCACGCCCCTTTAGTAAGTAAAACCCGACCCGTCCAAAGTCAAATTGAGAAGGGGGATGAACATATTTTATCCTTGTCCATGCCATGACCGAACTCGCCCATCTTTCTCATAAAAAATTGATTGTTGAATGGATCTTATATTTTCCTATTTTATTTTAATTCGTGATGCGGTATTTTAAATGAACCACAAATTCAGCGCTGTTCCAAATAAGATCAAATACGCTTTACCAAAAGTTAGAGGTTCTCAATGCTTAAAAATACTATTTTTGTAGGAGACTGTAGACAACAGATGAGGTCTGTTCGTTATTCAGTAAAATTTTACACTTTTTGTAACCACCTAGTCCTAAAATATACCTACCTTCCATAAGAGGAACTTGGGGAAAAGAATAAAATAGTGTACACTATTTCTTTACAACAAACAGACCTATGCACACTTTTAAAAATCAATAGTTTTTTAACAAAACAATCAAAAAATTCAGGTTTTTTTTTATAATTTTCTAATACTTGGATTTATATTGTATTAGTTTTTAAAAAAATATCGTAAGAACTTTTTCGAGATATTCCGAAATGAACGCGCGGCTTTCATACATTACAGATATCGACAATGTTAATATCTCATTTCACAGACGATAAAAAAAATCCCTTTTTTTAATTAGATAAAAGACACTTTTATTAACCCTTTATTTCAATTTCATTTAATTCTTAAGAAAAGCAAGCTGTTTCACGAGTGAACTACCTTAAATTATCTATAACTGTAATAATGCTTCATTCTAACATGCACTAAGGAAATGTGCAAAAAAATTACCATTTACAGTAAAACAAACATAGGTCGTGTGCGATGTGAGTGTGAGCGCGTGCAGCAGGCGGATGCCCCGTTTACGTGGACTTCACGACTTCCAACCAGGGACTTATCGTAAGATATCGCAAAATTACAGTGCTAGAAGTATAGAAAGAACGCCTTCGCCATACCCAAATAACACAGTACATACATTCGTCGCTACTGTTAGTGGAATACAGGGCGGTTTTATTGCGTTCATAGGGATGAGCTAAAGTATATTCTCGTCTTAATTATGTACCAATTAAAAAAAAATTAAGGACCTAAAAAAACACTAATTTGTGAGACTGATGTTTATTTAATATACAGTGAGAACATAAAGTTTTTAAACCAAATTTGAGATGTTAGCCTGACTAACAAAATAATATATACATAAAAATGACAGCTATAAGTGTCACAGAAACGACGTGACGTCATCATCATTATTTTTTAATGTAAAATGGATTCGTGTGACACCTCTATTTAAAGGTTTTTTTATGCTGAATACAGCAACAAATTTTTAGATCCTTGCGTCAAACCACTTTTGTAATAGCATTAATTTTTATTTTTCCCAGTGTAAATATTTCAATTTCCAATTAATTTCGGTGGCATTTTTAGCTGGAACTTTTGAGGACGGTTTATTTTTGACATTTTTGTCAAATTATAAAATATCTGCTTAATGATAGTTCATTTAATAATGAACAATACCCAAAAAATCCTAAAATCTACAATACACAACACAATTACAGATATCTGGCTTGATAAAGGAAAAATTTTAAAATAATGCAAGTTTCTTTCGAGACAATAACCAAAAATTGCGCTTCATCCGCAATATGCAACAGATATATTGGGAAAAACCGAAATATTTTTTTTAAATTCTTCTCTGACGTTATAAAGCATTTCCAGAGTTATTTCTGCACATGCATCGATGATGCGTGGGCGAAGTTCATCTATAGGTTTCGAGGGAGCGAAAAAGAATAACTTTGAATTTGCAAAAATAAAAGTACTTTAGACTGATAACTAATATTTTTGATAAACATGTTAGGAAAGCATACAGCCATAGTAGCTAATTATTACACATGAAAAAATAATAAAAATTGAGGTATTACATACTAAACTGGAAAAAAATAAAAATTAATGCTGTTACAAAAGCCACGTAAAGATCTAAAAACTGGTGAATTTAGCATGTATTATGTATGTAGCACCTTTAATAACAAGAATTGTTATACGACCCAGTTTAGCATAAAAAAATACATTAAATTAAGTGTAATAATTAAGAATTCTGTGCAAAAAGAAGGAGGAATAGTGTTAATAAGCTTAATTTAATTTTAAATTTTGATGATGAATATCTCGAAAACGAAACGTTGCGTTTTTATAATCAGCGCTCCCAAAAACCTCCGTTTACCAAATTTGGTCAAAATCGAAGAGGAGGCAACTTTCGAGACAATTACCCAATTTTTTCAAAAATTTGGGGTAGATTTTTTTTTCTAGGATTTAAAAATGTTTAATATTTTTTTAACAAAGCCTTTTGACCCACGCTATTACGAAAAAAATATATGTGTTGTATCTTTAGTAGATCTGACTTTATAATTTTTTTCATAATTTTTGAAAGGGTAATAGGAGGTCAAAAAATTCAAAATCTTTTTTTTCGCTATTTTTCGATTTAAAAAAATAATAATATTTTTTGTAGAATAGAAGTTTTAAATAACTTTTGGATTAAAAAAATTTAGGATAAACCAGTGAAGACGATTTTTTTTTAATTTGCCTCTACTGTTTAGTAGTATTTCAAATATTTTTTTAAATTATTTTTCTTGTTAACTTTTTAATTCTAGAATTGATTGATTGATTGATTGATAATCTAAATACACAGTTGAGGTTTTGTCCGCCTCGACACTGCAGCCTACAGGGCTTGTTGCATCTTTTGTGTATTTGTTTCAGTTAAAGGTTTGACACCTTAGACAGGTGTAGTAGCCCTTTACTGTTCTTTTCTGGTCTCCAGCCTCCTGGTGGTTAGTGTCCACCATGAGGTTTTGATTTGTTCTCCAGTATGTAAGTGCAGGGCACTCATATATGATGTGAGAGGCTGTCTCTTCCTCTTCGTCACATATAGTCTGCAAATGGGTTCTTCTATAGATGCCCATAGTGTGCAAATGTTTTCTTAGGTGCAGTGTCCGGTTATTAATCCTGTCACTATTCTAATCTGATTCTATTTAGTTTTAGTAGTTCACTTGTCAATGCTTTCGATGGTGATTCCAACATTGATTTAGTGTGATTTTGCTTTGGAATGTGGTTCCAGTGCGACTGATGTTGTGTTTGAATCCACCGAGTCATGTAGCCACGAACCGAGGCTTTTGGTATTCCAAAAACAGGTTCAGGACCCACAAACATTGCTGCGGAGCCTCGCCTGGCCAGGGAGTCTGCATTTTCATTGCCCTGTATTCCCCTGTGTCCTGGCACCCAGGAAAGTGTAACTTTGTTGTGGTTAGCCAGGTTTAGGAGGCATTGCAGACAGTTCCAAACCAACCTTGAGTTGACTTGTTGAGATGCCAAAGTTTTTATGGCCGCTTGACTATCAGAGAAGATAGTAATTCCCTTGCCCTTATATCTCCTTCAAGTTCTCTCGCAGACAAAGTTCAATGGCATATATTTCCGCCTGGAAAACAGTGGATATTTCCCCAGGGAAGCATAAGATTAAACCTAGGGGTCATACCATGTATTCCTGCGCCGGCTCCATTCTCAGTCTTGGATCCATCGTATACCAAACCAAACGAGAGTGACCAGGAGATCGCTCACTACCGCCCCCAGATAAGCTGGGTTTTGTATGGACTGTGTGTATTTATCCGTTTGGCATTGTATCACTGCTCATCTCGAATATTGAGTTTGTGATACTGTCGTTATTCTGGCGTCCTTAGGGCAGGCCCGGAGCACCAGTTGGTTGCATTTCAGCCTGTATGCCCAATCCTGCCTCCGCCTTAATAATTATACCAAGAGGGAGGCTTAGAGGGTTCCATCTGCATTGGGATTTCTAATAGCCCCGTTATAAGAGACATGCTAGTCGCTGGAGTTTGATAACTCCAACTCTAGAATTATTTATAAACTATAAAAATAATTATAAAATTTTTCTAAAAAAAAATGTCGAAAAATAGCGGAAAATAGATTTTTAATTTTTTTTACCCAGAGATTCAAAAATTACGAAATAATTCATGAAGCTAGATCTACTAAAGACACATCACATATATTTTTTTTATCATAACGTGGGTCAACTGGCTAAGTTAAAAAAAATATTAAAAATTGAATTTCCCGCCAAAAAATTTTGAAGAAAAACCTTTAATACAACTGAGATATTTGAAAAAAAAAACTAAACATGTATATATCATTTTGTGTCTCAGGTCTTATTTTATTATTATTATCTCGATTATTATAAAAAATATTTTAAAATAATAATTATTTATTGTATTGTTTAACGATTTACTCCAAAATATTTTTTTTTGGAGAAAAGGTGATGCACTTCCTGATAATTAAAGACTAAAAATTAAACCTTTAAAATATATAAATATTTTATAGTCAATTTTGTAAAAAATAATCAATAACTTTTTTGATAATAAGCTAAATTTAAGATACAAAACTTAAAATTTAAAGAATTTTTTAACCTTTAATACATTTAACTAAATTTAATTTATTTTGTAAACTACGTACTTAAGCAAAATACGTAAAACACAAGGAGTAGGAAATACCGTTAGGCCGATACTAAAGAAAATGTAACAATTTTTGTAGAAATTTGGCTTTTGAGGACGATGCCGACAAGGCAAATCAAGTCACAGGAAAAATATTTATAGACACTTTTAAAGAGTCTCTAATATACTACAGATCGATCAAAAATGTTCAGCCCAGTATGAAAATAACTGTCAGAATTGGCCCGCCGATTTTGCGCAAAACGAAATTCCACGAAATTTGTGTTGCCTACTTACACACTGTTAAATGAGTGTGTAGTTAGGCAACACATTATACTTTTATGAGAGCCGTATTAGTTTCGATTGTTTTGCTTTGTGTGATTATATTTTGTGGTTGCAGAAGTTTTTTGGATTGATAAAAACCTTCTTATTTTAGTGTTTAGTGTTTATTAAATTGTGACTATAATTTTGTGTTTATTGTTTGTTACTTATAATATCGTAACAAAATGACTAGAAGTTGTATGGTTTTGTCTTGCAAATCTAAGGGTAACACACCTGGCATTTTTTACTTTAGATAAGTATTTCTTATATTTAAATTATAGGTGCTTCTTATGAGACGTAACGTTAGGTAACCAAATAAATAATAATATATTAATTATGAATAATAGAATAATAAAAATTTCATAGGAAATAGCAGTGGGAAAAGTAGGGCAATCTTAACTATCTTTTAGATGATTTCCACAATGTTTGTGTATTTCTGTTGATTATTAAAAATAAATAAGGTTTACATTTAGGTACTTTAGGTATTTCATTTAATAATTTAGTACATTCTTTTAAAGGATCAAAATTATTAATTACTAGGCAGACCAGGCAAATTTTAATATATACAGGTCCCTCTAATTTAATAAAAAGAAGTACAATTTTATGTTAAAGTTCCTTTTTGCTTTTTCTGTATTTGTTTAAAAATAAATTAGATTTTTGATTTCTTAAACTTACATTATCAACTTTTTAAGCTCGACATACTGTAGACACATAATATTTAACGGTTACTGTTACAATGGATTTAATGTACAACCACAATCTTAGGATGAGATTAAACTCATTTACACTATCTTGCCCTTCTTTTATTACAAAATTGGTGATAAGTACATGAAACTATCATACAATGTTTGAAATGTTGTGTGTTTTATTTATTTACAAAGATTTTTGTAAAAATACAAACTCCCAAAATATCGACCACTTAAATAGAAGGGTAAAGTGGCGCCATCTATTCTTTCCATATTATATCAGATGATATAAAATCCAATATTACACAATAATTTTAAATTTTCTATGGTAGTATCGTTTAATAACCAACAATTTTGTGCAAAAAATAAAAAAAAATACAGTGAATGCTTGAATTTGACATTTGATGATGTCAACTTTATAGATAGTAACAAAGAATTATGGAAGTCCGGCTCTGACCTACTATTCATTGCGCAAACTCCGCGCGGACAATTTTGTTCTACAGTATTGGGCTTCCATACACTTTTAAACTTTCTGATCGTGACCGATCGCAATAAACAATCATAAAAACGAAGTGAGCCATAAAAAATAAATAACAAACATGTTATTAAAACGATCGAGAGGAAGTTCTTAAAGTTAAAATTAAGGGCTCAAAATTTCAGGGAATTTATTTTTCGATGTAAAGAACTGAATTTGCATGTATATATATATATATATATATATATATATATATATATATATATATACATATATATATATATATATATATATATATATATATATATATATATATATATATATATATATATATATATATATATATATATATATTATATATATATATATATTATTTATTTCATTAAACCTTTTCGTTTTGTAAATGTATATAAGTATCAAAAAACGAGACCAGCACATTCCTATTCACATCCAGGTGTCTGGTTCTCACACGTGCTCCAGGGAACTCCCAGTTCCGCTGCACTGATCGAGTTACAAGACACTCCCATCGGCTCCTTAGATTCATTCATTTCGATTCGAAATCTTCCCTTTGTTATCTCTCATGCAAACCCTAAAGCAAAGAAGGGTACTTTCGAGTATATCAATGGGATTTTGTTTAATCAGGAGGATCTCTCTGGGAATAACTCTACGTTGGGCGTGTTGGAAAACAGACACCAATTTTCCGGTCTATTTTCGTCTTCAAAGCTACATATTATTCCGTTCATTCAGGTCCGATAAAAAACGGGTCTGATAAAGTATTGAGTGGCACGGGAAAGTAAATCATTAAAAGTAGGAAAGGTAAAAAATATATTTCTACCCAGACTAAAATGGGGATAATATGGGAATTTTTTTTTATTATTAGTTTTATTCAAAATGTGTTTTTGGTACAATTTCTGCTTAGACCGAAAGAGAAATTAACCAAAAAAATAGTAATCACCTGATTCGTATCAGTATCGATCTGTCAAATTTTAATTTTTACCCAAAAAAAAAAACCAAACCTGAGGTTGAGGATTCCAAAATGTAGGTATCCAACCAAATATCCTTTGTAAACGCGTCAAATGGACTAATAGCCGAAATTGCGAATGAAAATGAAAATTGCGGAGGACGAGATGGGTTCGAACCAAGGAAGTTTAAAGGTGTATGAGAGCCCAATACTGTAGAACAAAATTGTCCAGGCGTGCAGGGCAGCGGGAATAGGGAGGTTGGCCCCGCGGAATTTGCGCAATGAATAGTAGGTCAGAGCCGGATTTCCATAATTCTTTGTTACTATCTATAAAATTGACATCATCAAATGTCAAATTCCAACATTCACTGTTTTTTTTATTTTTTGCACAAAATTGTTGGTTATTAAAGGATACTACTATAGAATATTTAAAATTATTGTGTAATATTGGATTTTATATCATCTGATATAATATGGAAAGAATAGATGGCTCCACTTTACTGCCTTTTATTTAAATGGTCGATATTTTTAGAGGTTTTGTATTTTTACCAAAAATCTTTGTAAATAAATAAAAACACGATTTTTTAAAATAAATTTCAAACATTGTATGATAGTATTATGTACTTATCACTAATTTTGTGAAAAAAGAACAAATATGTAAATATTTAAATTTAACCCTAAGATTCGGGTTTACTTTAAAAAAGTGAAAATTTTTATAACTGTTTTTTGGCATATATTTTTCAATAATAAAAACATTCATGAGACAGAAAAACAGTGGTTAAAAATGTTTAGTAACCTTTGGTCCTAAGTATCCATTGTAACATTACCCAAATAATGTGTGTCAGTATGTCAGCTTAAAAATTGATTGCAAGACAAGAAAAAAAATCTAATTTTTTTTTAAAAAAATTTATTCCAATTCCCAAAACAAATCAAAAAAGGAAAAAAGGAAATTTCTAAAATTGTACTTTTTTCATTAAATTGGGGCCCAATATTAAAATTTCCGGGTCCCCATAATCAATAATTTTGACCCTTTTAAAAAGAGTGTACTAAAAATACCTAAATGTAAACCATTTTCTTTTAATAACCCCGAAATACCCAAACATTTGAAATCATCTAAAAATAGTTAAGATTGCTTTATTTTTCTCATAATATTTCCTTAAATTTTCATTTTCTATTATTCTTTTGATATATTATTATTTATTCGGTTTCCTAACGTTGCAAAAAAGCACCTAATTTAAATATAAAAATACTAAAATTTAAAAAAAGACGGGTATGTTACCCTTATTTAAAGAAAAAACCTAAAACCCTCTAGTCTTTTTGTTGATATTATAAGAAAAAACAATAAACACAAAATTATAGTAAAAATTTAATAAACCTAATCCTAAAATAGGAAGGTTTTTGATCAATCCAAAAACTACCCCGGCTCTCATAAAATTATAATGTGTTTTAACTTCACACTGATTTATCAGTGTGTAAGTACAACACATTAAATTATTTGGGGGAATTTCGTTATTGTGCAAAATCGGCGGGCCAAACCTGACAGTTATTTTCATACGGGCCTGATATCGAATGGGCCATAGCATTGGGTTTCCAACCCCTTTTTTTTAAATTTCCCTTGGTTTGAACAGATACAATCAAGTGACATTCAGAAATTGCTTGAATCGCAAGATGTAGATTTGACTTGAAGGAAATGTAAAATTCACAGCTCATCGAAAAAGAGGCTTTAACCAGCACGGGAAATGTGACATTTAATTTGATCTTAGTGAAGGGTTAAAAATGGCAAATGAGCTTTGTGATTTCTTTATAAAAATTGATCCGTTGAACGAAATCTTATGTTCAAGAGGCAAATTGCCAATTATACTGTTAAATATTAGTCTAAATTAAAGGATCTTTTAAAAACTGCCAAGCAAAAAAAAACAATCGTGTCGTCCATTTTTACCTCAGTGGCGTCTGTATTTTGATATTGTTGATTAATTATTATTTTGTTTTTAACGTTGTTTTATTCGCCCAATTGTCCTACCAAATACCATTCGTACCTACTTAGTTTTTGAGCTGGATATTTTTTGCATGGTCTTGAATATTTCGGTAATTTAACTCGTTTTTCAAAATCGGCCAAATCTACCATAGGTAATACCATTTGGGGTATTACCTATGATAAACTTTTATTAAATGTTTAGTTTTATTTTTAGTTTTTATTTCTACAGTATGTCCCCGGAAAAGGTGTTGAAGAGGAAAAAATTTTATATTTTTGATTTTATCGAAAAAGCTACTCTTGATAAAAATTTTGCTACTCTTAAAGGAAGATTGATAGAAACATTTAACATATTTTATAAGCGGTGTTCAGAAAATGGGAAAAAATTAAAAAAGGTCAGAGTAAAGTCCATTTATTTGAGAAGATATGGAAATAAGTTACAAGGAAAGTTGTTCAAAAGGGAGAAGATAGTTCCTAATACCAATTTTCAAAAAAATCGGCCTACTTTATTTATTTGTAATTAAATTTATTTTAATATCAATTTAAATTTTTATTTCAATTTTATCAAAAAATTTTAAACATTTAAATGAAGATACTACGGAAAGAAATTTTAAAAACGAAGTGTCAATAAAGCTTGTCACTATCAACGCCTACTAGTACAAAATGAGTTGTTAAGTTGAATTAATTAATTGATAAAAAAAAAATTTTCATCCAAAAATAATAAAAGTAGGCAATTTTTTTGAAAATTGGTATTAGAACCATTCTACCTTTGAACATTTCTTGTAAGTTTTTCAATTTTCTGAACACCGCGTAAAAAAATATGTTAAATGTTTCTATCCCAATCTTGTTTTTGAAGTAGAAAAATTTTTTTTATCAAGAGTATTTTTCAAAAAATCAAAATTAAAAATTTTTCCCCCCAACACCTTTTCCCGTGGACATACTGATTTTCCAGTATTTCCATTATTTAATATTATTTTTAATGTTTCCTGATATATTTTGGGAAATATTTCCAAAAAAAGTGTTTTCCCCGGAAAAAATGGGGAAATTTTATTAAATTTTACAAAAAACAGTTATTCTTTAAAAAAGTTCTGCATGTTTAAAACCTAAAATGCAATCAACAGATATCAATTTTTTAAAATTTTATACGAGGTATGTCAAAAAATATGATTTTGTTTAGAGTAAAGTACCTTATATTTAAAATTTTAAAAATTTTGTTAAAAGAAAAATTGTTTAAAAATTTAAAAAAATTTTTTTAAATGTTTAATTTTTTTTTTTTGGAAAATTTTTCCCAAATTTACTTTTAAAAAATGTTTTGAATGCCACAGTTAAGTATTTTTGTCAAGCATTCTAGAATTATTATGTACAAAAATTACTCTCTGAATTTCTTGTTGAGCATCCTAATTACATATACAATAATTACAGAATTCGTTTTTCGAGTAGAGATGAAGAAATAAAAAAATTAATAAATTAAGCAACTGATATTTAAACGTAATTTTAATTCCGCAACCTTTATAATAACAATTTTTAATATTGTTAAATATAATGGTACTTCACGCCCCTACTACTACAAAATTTACCACTAAAATTCGTTTTTTTTTGACTTCCCTTTGTATAGCATAAAAAAAAATAATATTTAATGATTGTTTTTTAGTTTTTATAGCATGCAGGACTTTTTATGTAGAATAACTTTTTTTCATAAAAACAATAATAAAAAAGTTTCCCATATGTTGCCAACTTAAGTAGATATGCTGTATATTAACGACAATTTTCTATCACAATCATAGAAGCATAAATTATTATTAAAAATACAATTGTTATTATTATTATTAATAATTACTTTATTATTGAAAAAAAAGGCAACAGTATCAGGACAAAATAATCCAATCAATTTTTCATCAATAAAATGCACGTTCACACGGCAAAATCTTTTGACTCCTCGGCGTATAATACAAAGAGCTATTTCGAAGTTGGGCCCGCCATTGCCATCACTGACGAATTCTATCTGTAATTAAATATCGCAACCCTATAATTGTGGCCAGTAAATTTCTGTATGCGGGGACCCGACACAATCTTCTAGTCCCATTTTTTTTGCCCCAAAAATATTATATATAAAAAGGCACAAAATTAATTTGTGAGGGTTAGGGCGCGGGCTCGGCAAGGGTTTTTGAATTTTTGAATCTTATTTTTGTATTACCGCTTTTTGAAAATAATAAATTGGGAGGAGTTTTAATTAATCGTAAGACTGATATAATGTTTTTGGTGCGGAATTTGGTGTAGTGATAGCAGAAATATAATAATTTAATTTTTTAAAATTGATTGTTAAAATGTTAAAATTGGTTAAATTACACACCGGGGGCCGCTGGTCCATATATAAGGGCTGTATCCTTTAAGACAAAATGAATCTTTATTAAATTAAAAAAATATTTTGTTTTAAATCAATAAATCAAAAAAAACAAAAAAATTTTTATTTTAGTTTTTACTAGTTGATAGTGGCAGCAGTATTAGTAAAATGAAGGGACAAAGCTGTAAAAACTTACAGTTTTCCTTGTGGCAATTTTTAGGTCTTTGGCGATGCTTTGAGCAAAAAGTTTATCAACATTACAGGGGAAAAGGGGTGAAAAGGCCAAGGCCGGTGGGTTTTTGCCCAAAATCTGCCAAAAATGTAAATTGAGAATTTTTTTTTTTACAAAAATAAAAATCGTTTGTTCACAAAAATGGTCCCCAAATTTTTCAAAAAAACGATAGTTTTGAGATAACGGGACCCAAAAGGCCCTATTTTAGCTGCCGCTCTACCGCTAAATGCCGCCATCTTCAGGATTACTATAAGGGGCGGGGGGGGAAATTTTTCCATTTTTCAATAAAGTACATTTTTAATGGGATGGAATGGAAAAACCCGTACTATCATTGCATATGGTTTGGGTCCATTCTGATTTTTCAGAATTTAAAAAAGCGGTCAAAGTTTTTTTTACAATATTTGAGAGTATTTTTATTAATTTATTGTTTTTTTTTTAAAAATTTTTTTTTTTTTTAAAAAAAACTAGAAGGTTCAATGATTCCAGAAAATTTCCTTTACCATCTTTCTTTCTTTTAATAAAAAATTGTTTTGCCAATCTGCATTTTTTAGCTGTTTTGCCACATCTTCCCGTGGAAATGTTATGAATTTTTCGACGGCGTTTTTTCGTAAAATAGTAGTGTTGCGAAAAAAAGGGCAAAAACCATTTTTGTAGATTTTGAGGTGTCATCATTTTTTTTCTAAACAAAATTTTTTTCCAATTCCATATTTTGGCAGATATTCCGGAAACCATTTTTGGGGTTTTGGGGGGGGCCCTTTTTAGCGGGGTTTTCCGTTGGAATCGTGATAAACTTTTTCTCGCTGAAAGAATCCGCGAAACCAAGAATTGCGTCAAAATGAAAACTGTACAGATTTTTTTCAGCTTTTACTTTTAGGTCTTCAGTTACTGGACTTATTATGCAAAATGGTTATTTTAAAAAAACCCAAAACTTTGGATATAAAAATAAAAAAAGTAACGAAAATGGGAAAAAAAGAAAAAAGAAACGGAAGAAAATTTTAAAAATGTATAAAAATTAAATAAAAAAAAAAATTAATCAATACATTCAGTGAAAAATAAATAATTGTTATAAAATTATTAAATTTTTAGAAATTAAAATTTTTTTGCCAAGGTTTTTTTAAAAAGCGATTTTGGAACATAAATTTTTTTCATCCTTCCCCCTAAAAGGGAAATTTTCATTTTTTTGGGTTTTTTTCTTAAATAGGATTGGGATAATTGGAAGTATTTATAAGGTTTTAAACAAAACACGGTCTCACTTCCCAATCCGGGACGTTGGGATCGCTATCGCGGGGCGGTTCCCAAAGCAAACAACCGCATACACCGTTTGGGCTAGTATTTTGCATACTAGCCAAACAGGAAACCAAAAAAATAAGGACATTTTGGGGTTTTCAATGTGTTTAAGTCGAAAAAAATGAGAAACCTGTTTTTAGAAAATTCCTTTTGACTGGAAAATTGTAAATTTTTGGTTTGGGGGATTTCATATATTTGCGTAAAA